>LT990230.1:407660-432660 GCA_900257145.2 Plasmodium billcollinsi
CTTATCTGTTCTTTTAATTTTAATTTTAATTTTAATTTTATTTTTATTTTTATTTTATTTTTAATATTTTCCAGGTAGTAACGATATACTATTTTTTTTTTCTTAATGTAAGGATCTTAAATTTTATATTACCATTATTTTAAACAATAAATAGAATAAAATGTAATAATAGCAACCGATTAATTATATTATATATATATATATATATATATATATATTATTTATTTATTTATTTATTTTTTAGTAGTGTTTTTATATATATAAATATATTTAAATTGATGTATACCTAATTATAAAAATATATAATTAAGGAGAAAAAAAACAAACAAACCAACATAGTAGTTTTATTTAAAAAATAGAGGAAATTTAAAATATTTTCTCTATAAATACTTTTACACCTAAGTATTAATTAATTAATTATATATATATATATATATATTGATAAGACTGTAAATAGTTATAAATATGGTAATATCATATTATAATAAATATAACATTTTTGAATTAATATCTGTAATTTTTAAAAATAACAAATATAAAATTATATAATATTAAAGGATAAAATTATTCCTTTTTATTTTTTTTATTTTTTTTTTTGTTATAAGTACATATGTGTTATTATATATTTATAAAATATAATATGATTATATTTTACATCTACAGTTCTTATTTATTATCATTAAATAAATAATAATTATTATATGTGTATAAATAAAATGTGTATTATGGTTTAAAAAAAAAAAAAAAAAAAAAGAATGAATATATAGCCAAAATTATGTTAAAATATTTTTTTTTTGGAAATTTTAATTAACATGAACAAGTAATATATTTTATGTACAAACTACCAATTTTAAAATTATGAACAAGTAAAAAATTAGCATATTTTGGCTATATATTATTATTATTATTATTTTTATTTTTTTTTTTTATTATTTCCCCTTATTTTCATTTTTTTGGGGATATATGGGAAATGTCGTATGTATGAATATGTGAGTTCTTTATTTATATATTATATAATAAGAATGTACAAAATATAGGTAAATATAATCTATATAAAAGTACACATATAAAAATATGGTAACAACCATACACATATATATATATATGTGAAGTAATAATTAGTAAATAAAATAAAATATGGTTGATTAAAAAAGTTCCATAACTTAATGATTAATTGAACATATACATATTATTCGATTCCTTTAATATCTAAAAATGATATTACACCTTATATTCTATATATTTTATACATTCTAAGTACATTCTTTATCTGAAAAATGTATCTTAATAATGATATATGTTTCGTAAATAATAATATTTCTAAAGCTACTGTTTTGTATGTTTGGTGATAAAAAAAAAAAGAAATATAATTAATGAAGTATTTATTTTGGTAGAAGATCCTTTTTTTTTTTTTTTTTTCTCATTTATTTTTTTTTTTTTTAATAAATTTATTAAGAATGTAAAAAATTTAATGAAGAAAAAGAAAATGAAGTCTTTAACATTAAAAAAGTGTTAAAGTGTTGGATTTTAATACAAATCTAATTTATTACTCTTGTTTTTCTTGTTAAGAAAAGTCAAAAATAAGTATAGGAGGAACGTATCATTAAATGGTATAATTCATACTGTTAAAATATTAACTAATTATAATAAAGAGAATAAAAAGAAAATCAATAAATAATAGTAGGAAAAAAATATCTATACCTAGTGAGAAAGACATATAAGGGTATAAATAAAATATGAAAATTTGAGTATGATTAATTATTACATTATTATATATATATATATATATATATATATATATGTATTTATATGTATATATATGTATATGTTGAATTGTTTAGTTTGTTCGGTTCCATTTTTTAAAATAAAAAAGAAGTGCCAAAAGAAAAGTAAGAGGGAAAAAAAAGAAAATAATAAAAATAATAAAAATAATAAAAACAATAAAAACAATAAAAACAATAAAAACAATAAAAACAATAAAAACAATAAAAACAATATGGAAGGCATAAGGAGCAAAAAAAGTTGGAAAGGTTATGTACCTATTTTTTAAAATAAATAAGTTTAAAAGTGAATTGATGGAAAATAAAATAAAATAAACATGAAAATATATAAAAATATTAATATATATGTATATATGTATAACTTGGAAAATGTGAAAATATTAAACGATCAAAATAAATATAATATAAAATAATATATATAAACATTATAATATTTATATAAGAATACTCTCCCCCTACATTATAACTTGATGTGTGTTGGCGTACAATTATTTTACGTACAGGTGATGTATAAACAATATTAATATTAAAAACGAATCCACTTATATCAATAATATTATCTTATTATATGTATTAAATTTATACATGTAAATATATTCTTGTATTCATAACATGTGAAAAAATACATACATAAATATATATATATATATATATTAAGGCACTACTTAACATTTTATTGATATTTTCCATTTAATATTACAAAAAAAAAAAAAAAAAATATATATATATATATATTTTTAATTGTAGTAACGGATCTATAATTTTATTTATTTATTTATTTTATAATTTTTTTTTTTTTTATTACTTTTTATTTTATTTATTTGTATTTTTATATGATTACCATATATATATATATATATAATTTGAATTTAAAAAATTTATATTTTATTAGTGTAAAATTAAAAAAAAGAAATTATATAGAATATGATAATTAAAAACAAATTTTTTTCCAGATACAATATTGCATATGTGCATTAAACTATATATAATATATTATAAAAATTATATATATATTTTTTAAAACCTACAACATACATATATCGAATACGCAATTAAATAAATATTTTATCGTTGGCTTATGTATTCCTTAAAAAAAAGAATAAATACAAAATATATTGATATTGCATATATATATATATATGTATTTTCCCTGTTGAAGTACTAAAACTTAAGTTCCGTTGTTATTTGTAATTATATATAACAACCTTTTAACATAATATATTAATTATAATTGTTATTTATTTCCTTTATTTGTGTTTGACTTTTGGATTTTCTCATTCATACATACACACATATATATATATATATATATATATTTTCATTTATATATTTTTTATGGTGTCTTTATATATGAAACCGTATTTTATATTATATTTTTTACTTTTATTCCTTTCCTATAAAAAGGAAAAGGACCATTATAAAAAAAAAAAAAAAAATAAAAAATAAAACAAATATATAAAAAAATAATAATAAATGAAGAACTTATATGAAATAATATATTTAAAATTTTTTTTTCATTATGTGTTTTATTTTTTGTTTGTTAGAAACCCCAAAAAAAGTTAACAAAATAGATAAAAAAAAAAAAAAAAAAAAGAAATAATGTTATATTTATATGTAATATATATATATATATATATATATATGTATATATTGTTTAACCAAAAAAATAAAAAATATATAAATAGAAATATAGAAAAAAATGGAACAAATTGGTATTAGAAATAATATTGTTATTGGACTGGAAAAGAAAATAGTTAAGACAAGTGGTCCTTTTGAAATATGGAGAAAAATGTTTATAGAAGAATTATCTAAAAAAATAGATGATTCATTAAAAATTCAAGATGTAAAGGAATGCAAAAAAAATTGTAGAAAGCTTAATTACTGGATGGATGATAAAGAAGAAGATTTTGTATTAAAACATTTTTTTGTGGATGAACATATTACTTCTATCGTTTGGAAAAATGAATTTGAAAAGATCTTTATAAATTCCTTAAAAAATGAAACTCAAACTTGTTTAAGAAGTCGTAAAAAATATCCTAAAGAAATTAGAAATATAATGGGTGAGTTAGAGGATTATATAGATTGCTTTAATGATTACAAGAAACAATTTAAAAAATTATACTGTTGGTCAGAACAATATATAGATTATAAAAGTTGGTTAAATAAAATGAGGAAACATTTTATAAAACATGAAGATTGGAATTTACTTAAAAGTAAAAAGTATAGAATGTATATAGTTAAATATTTAAAACATTCATTAGAAGATATGTTTCCAACCAAAATTGATTGTATAAATGATATTCCAGATATTAATGAAGAGGTTCTAAATTTAAATTCAATAAGTAATACAGATGTGAATTTCGATTCCTCTTATGGTGAGGAAGTTACAAATGAAAATGCACAAGCTTCTTATATGCCATATGGCCATGATAGTAAAGATCATCCTGTACAAATCGTTAGTAAACCTCTGGAATGGTTATTGCATAAAGATTTCAGTAGGACTGGTGGTACTTCACTACCTGAACAATTACCACTTACAAATTATAAAGTAACACCTGCTTCTATTCATATAATGAATAAAGAGACCCCTACCTTTACTTCTAGTTTCCCTCCCAAAGATTTTCCTTATATTATAGCTTGGATTTTAGGTGCATTAATTGCAGGGACACTATTTGTATTTGGAACCACTGGAAAGGTAAAATAAAAAAAAAAAAAAAAAAAAAAAGAAAAAAAAAAAAATAAAAAAATAAAAAAAAAATAAAATAAAAAATAAAAAATAAAAAATAAAAAAATAAAAAATAAAAAAAAAAAAAATAAAAAAAAAAAAAAAAAAAAAATAACAAAATAAAGGTTATTTATTTATTTATTTATTTAAATGTATACTTATACCTATACACATATATATATTTTATTTTTTGAAGAAAAAAAAGGCCCTTACATTAAAGACCCCGGAATTCGTAAAAGAGACGATAAATGTCGTAAATGATACGAAAGAAAAGAAAATACCTGTAAGGATAGAGAATATTGAACATATGAAGAAAAGTTATTTTTGGAAATGGATAAACATAATTGAGTTATATTTATTAATAATAGAAGATATTAGAAATGAAGAATGGGAAATGAACAAGGAAGATTTTTTATTCATATGTATAAACGAATTTATGAATGAAAAAGATAGAAACTGTTTATATAATACAGATGATTATTTAAATAGTACAGATGTTATGATAAAAGAACAAAATTTGTTATGGAACAAATGGATGGAAAGACAAAAATATATGCTAGATAAATGGAAAGAAGAAGAATTATTTGTGTATTTAAAAAATGATTGGAAAAGAGAAGAAGATGAATATATGAAAAAAATATACAAAGAGTTGTTGCTTAGTTTGAAAGGTGATACATATAATATGCCACAAAGACAAAAAATAATTTGGAAAAGGTGGATAGCAAAACATCCATATAGAATAAGAGAAAAAATGATTCATGAATGGTTTGATAAATTATTTGATGATATAATAAGTGATAATGTAATAAGTGGTGATATAATAAATAATATATTATTAAATGATGAATATATTTATGATATAAGTGAAAAAAAGAAAAAATTAAAAATAATTTTGTGGATACAAATCTATATGTGTGTTTTGAACGAGGCAGAGAAGGATAAATGGAAAAGAGAAAAAGAAATGTTTATTGATATATATATAGATAAATTAAAAGAAAAAAAGGAATATGATGAAGAAGAGTATGAGGAAAAGAATAAAGAATTGATCAAATTATTGAATAAAATGAAAAAAATGGAAATATTAAATACTGATGATGAAAAAAGAAAAGAATGGAAACACCAAGATTGGTTTAAACAAATAAGAAAAGAATGGATAACAGACGAAAATAGATATTTAAATGAAATAAATAACCAAGTTATAGGAAATTATAATATGGATTTACAAAGGTATATGTTTGAAAAACATTACGAAGATATAAAATTAAAATGGATAGATGATATTGATAATGATAATAAACATGAACATGGTAGTGATTGGTTTCCTATCATAAAATACTTTGAAGGAAATGATGAAGAGGGGGAAAAATACATTGCAAAGGAATATACTGAAAAGAAAGATTATTTAAGAAATACATTATATGATATAGAAAATATTAAAAAGGATACTGTTGAAGTTGATGTAGTGAAAAAAAAATTTAACATAAAGACTATTATAGAAATACATATGGTAATAATTGAAGATTTTCAAAAAGATGAATGGGAAAAGGATAAAGGGGATTTTTTGCAAATATGCTTTGAAGAATTTATAAAAAGAAAAGAATTTAATGAAGAAGGACAAAATAAAATAATTATAAATAATAATGAAAAAAAATATATTCTGAATATTTCTCATGATAATATAATACATATTCTTCAAAATTCCTGGAATGGATGTTTTAATAGAAATACATATATATTAGATAAATGGAAAGAACAGGAATGGTTTAAAGATTTAAAAAATGATTGGAAGAGAGAAGAATATGAATGTATAAAAAAAATATACAAAGATTTGTTGCTTAGTTTGAGGGGTGATTCTTATCACATGTCACAGAAGCAGAAACTCGTTTGGAGACAATGGATTAATAAACATTTGTATCATATAAATGAAGATGTTGTAACTAAATGGTTTGAAGAAATACTAGAACAATTAGATAAAGGTAATATAATAGATTTGTTATATATAGAAAATGAAATAAACAGATTAAATGAAGAAAACGAAATTAACAAATTAAATGAAGAAAATGAAATAAACAAATTATATGAAGAAAATGAAAAAAATTTTTTCTGTGAAGAACAAATTATTTATGATAAAAAAAAAATCTTAACAACTATTTTGTGGATCCAAATACACATGATGGTTTTAGAAGAATCCAAAAAAGATGAATGTACAAAAAGTAAAGAAATGTTTTTAGATACGTGTATAGATGAACTGAAAAAGGATGAAAAAGACAAAAAACAAGATGGTGACGAAAAAAGAAAAGAAATTATAAAAATTGTAGAGGATATGAAAAAATTGAATAATCTGGATATAGATAAACATCGATCTACAAAATGGAAAAAAGAAAAGTGGTTTAAAGAAATGAAAAAAGATTGGATATATGTAAGAGATAGATGTTTATTAAACTTAGAAGAAAATCATAAATATGATGAATACAAATGTGAAGAATTAATAGATGTATCTTGTTTGGATATTCAAAAAAATATATCCAAATGGAATTGGGAAAATATACAGTTTAAGTGGATAGATCATGAAAATGAAAAAGATTGGTTGAAAGGTGTTGATATGGATGAACATATAAATGATTATATGGATGAACATATAAATGATTATATGGAAGCACATATAAATGATTATATGGAAGCACATATAAATGATTATATGGATGAACATATAAATGATTATATGGATGAACATATAAATGGTTATATGGAAGCACATATAAATGATTATATGGATGAACATATAAATGATTATATGGATGAACATATAGGAAACAATGTAGATAACTTTCGAAGAGATGATATGGAGAAATATATAAATGAATATATAAGGGATAATATCGAAAAAGATAAAAACACTAATGTTGATGAAGATCATATTAAAAAATACAACGCGTGTCATAATTTTGTTAAAGTAAAGGATCCATTAATATGGAAAACCATTATAGAGATACAGTTAAAAATAATCGAAGAAAGTAAAAGAGAAGAATGGGAAAAACATAAATATGACTTTTTAGAAATATGCATACAGGAATATATAAAAAATGCGAATAAAGATAATAATAGTAGGAGAAACATTTTAGAGGATGAGATTTTTAGTATGAACAAAAATATGATGTGGGATACATATATAGAAGCACACAGATATATATTAGAAAAATGGAAAAGAGAAGAATGGTTTCACAATTTAAAAAATGAATGGAACTTAGAAGCATTGAATTATTTGAATTCATCAGAAAATCGAAATGACGAAAGTGATAAAAATTGTAATGAAGAAAAAAGAATTTGTATGATTGAAAAAGAAAAAATTATTTTTAGAAAATGGATAAATAAACATACAGAAGAATTAAAAGATTGTTATAATGAAGGTGAAAAGAATCCATTTTTAGAAGAAGATGTAAAAAAAAAAAAAAAATTAATATTAACAGCATGGATACAAATACATATGATGATATTCGAAAGATTAAAAGAAGATGAATGTTTAGCAAACAAACATTTATTTATTGATGCGTATATTGAAGAATTTAAAAGAGACAAACATATAAATAAATATAATAAAAAGATAATTAATATGTTAGAGAATATCAAAAAGAATATTTATCATACAAATTTAAATAATGAGATTAATGAATGGAAAAATGAAACATGGTTTAAGCAATGGAAAGATGATTGGATAAAAGAAGAAAATGAAAATTTATTTTGGCTAGCACAAAAAAGGAAAGAGAGATATGAAAGAAAAAAAAAAAACATGAATGAATATAATATTGGCGAATGTTATATCAATATACACAAAAAATTATTGAACAAATATTTCAAATATATAAATTTTAAATGAATTGATGATAATATATAAAATGATATAAAATATATTGATAAAGGATTATTAACAATGATCCAAAAAAGGACAAACAAAATAAAAAAAAGTATTTATATGATGGAGAAACAAAACAAAAAAAGTATTTATATGATGAACAAACAAAACAAAAAAAGTATTGATATGATAAACAATCAAATTTGTTACAAGTGTTAATGATATGAGTAAACAGAAAAAGGAGAACAACAAATGTTATGTATATAAAGATAAAGAAATAAAAAAAAAAAAAATAAATAAATAAATCAAGTGTGAGAAGAATAATATGATACAATTCATGATATATAAAAAAAAAAATATAAGACCATATAATTTATTTGAAATAAAATGAAATACATTTAAAGTTAAAATGATATAATATAAAAAAATATAATCATATATATATATATATATATATATATATATATATAAATATATATTTATTTATTTATATATTTTGATTTATAAAAAGGTTAATTAAAAATTATAGTATTTAAATTAAAAAATATAGTATTTAAATTAAAAAATATGGTATTTAAATTAAAAAATATGGTATTTAAATTAAAAAATATGGTATTTAAATTAAAAAATATAGTATTTAAATTAAAAATGTTTTCATAAGTATGTACTTTTTTTTTTTCTTTTTTTACTTTTAAAAACAAATAAATATTATTATAAATATCATTTATAAACAAATATATAAAAAAAAAAAAACATTGGATTTATATTATTTACAAATAGTGTAACATATATAATTATGTTACTCTTCAAAAATATGCTATTAAAATATTATAAACAAAGAAACGGAATGAAAAATATAAAAAAAAAAAAAAAAAAGATTTACATTTTTATACTATAATATATAAATATATTCAATCAATATTATCCTTATAAATGAACTTTTTTTTTTTTTTTTTTTTTTTTTTTTTTTTTTTTTTTTTTTTTAATGATAATAAATTAAATACAAATTTGTGTAGAATGAAAAATGGTAGATATAATATATGTATTTAAAGAAGGCAAGCAAGTAATGAACCTAGTAACAAAAAAATCATAGCAGCATTAATTAATCGATACTGGTACTTCAACGTGCTTCTTTTGTATTCATATTCTGAATCTAATTCACTTTTGTATTGCATTAATTCCCTTTTGTATACCTGGCGCATTTGTAATTCCCTTGTTTGAATTGCTGAATCGATATACAAATTAATTTGCTGCTGTGTTAATGCGTCTACTGGTAGAGCTACATAACCTGCATTTGCATCATACTGTGGTAACATTAATTCTCCTGATGATGTTACAACATATGGAGCATGTTCCATATGATTACCGTTTTGTACATAAGGCCCATATGGTGCAATTTGTTGATAAGGTCCATATGGAGTGAACTGTAAAAATTGTTCACTTTGTCGAGAATTATCATACTGTTTAGTATAACCATATGGTATATTCTGATTAGCATTTAATGGTTCATCTGTGTGTTTATTAAAATCGTTATTCCCGATTGTATTGTTATTTGTATTATTACTTTGTGATTTTTTTTTATTCTTTTTTGAGGTCTCTTTTATGTTATATAATTGTAAAGATTCATGTCGATTTCCACTTTTTTGTATTTTCCTTGTATAAACTGCAGAATGTCCTTGTAGTTCTTCTTCTTCTTCTGTTTCTGTTTCTGTTTCTGTTTCTGAATATTGTTGATTATTTGTTCTACTTGTATATCTTGTGTAATTACTTGTTTGACTATCTTGTCTTGGATAATTAATTATTTTATTTTTTTTTTGTGTTTGGTTATTATATTGTTGTTCTTTCACTTTTTGATTATTATTGTGTGGTATGCTTTTATGTGTATAATTATTTGTTTGAGCATTGGTTACATTTTTATTTTGTTTTTCTCCAAAATTAGTATTGAAGTAATGTAAATATTGTGTAAAATTTTTAGTACATTCTTCTTCTTTATTATTATTATTAATGCTATTATTTCTTTTATTCGACACACTACTAATGCGTTTATCATTATTGTTGTTTCTAAATTTATTTGTTTCGTTATTTTGATTTTTAACGGTTAAACTAATATCTCTTTTATTATTTGATACCTTTGTCTGTGTTTTATTAGTTCCAGAGACAAATATACGCGACAACCCTGAGCTTTTTTTCTCTTCTTTCTTATCATTATATGGTTCAAATAAGGTATTGGTCTTATTTGTGTTTTCATTCGAAATATGATGATAATCTGTCAATATTCTGTAACGGTGGTTCTTTTTGTGTGTTCTTTTTTGATTACTACAGGAGTGGTTGAAAGGGCCCTATAAAAATAAATAAATAAATATATACATATATACATACATATATACATACATATATACATACATATATACATACATATATATATTTATATATCCTTCTAATGTTTCATTTTTATATTACCTCGTAAAAACACTGAAATATGCATATTAAAAGGAAAAGTGCAAAATAAATATCTCTATAAAAAATAAGGCTTTTACTTTTTATATTTTTCCCACATTTTATCTTATCAATTCGTCCTGTTCTTAGTTTAAATTTTACTAGGCTCTTCCTTGTTTCTTCATTATCATGTTTATTTGTATGTATAATTTTGTCATGTATTTTTATTTTCTTTAAACTTATCATGCTCATCTTTGTACTTTCACATGTACACCCAAATAAATATTAAAAAAAAAAAAAAAAAAAAAAAAAAAAAAAAAAAAAGTGGTTATAAAATAATGGTTTGTAATATATAATTAAAAGAATGAACCACAAGGAAAAAATATATATTCTTCCTATTGGTTATAATATATATATATATATATATATATATATTTACATATATTTTCACATTATTTAATAATTAAATTATGACATCATGGGAAATAAAAATATATACAATAAATAAATGTTTATAAATAAAAACAAAAAGGAGGAACCATATTAAAATATCAGGTGGAAAATAAAGAAGATGAACGCACAAAGGTTATATATATATATATATATATATATATATATATATATATATATGGATAAAAATAAAAATAAAGAAAATTATATATTATATATTATACATATATATACATATGTATATATTTATATATAATATTTCTTCTTATTATAAATTAAAAATTCCCTATATAAACGGAAACTCTATAAATTAAAGATTTAGATTTTTATGGGTTTCATATAAATCTTATAATATATATCTAAATTATGATATGCAATTTTTTTTTTTTTTTTTTTTTTTTTTTTTTCTTTCTCTAATTATATATGATTATATATTTTTTAAATAATATTATTAAATGGTATTTGTATATATATATATATATATATATATATATATATATCATATATATTTTAAAAGTTTCTATTTGTATATGTAAATATTAGGGGCACACTTATATAAAAAAAAATAATAAAATAAATAATCATATATATATATATATATATATATATATATATATATATAATAAAGAAGGACCATCTATTAATCTATGACAATATATATATATAATGAATGTTATATGATACACAGAACCATACATATATATATCTATATATATATATCTATGTATATATATAGAGATATATTTAATTATTTAATAGTATATATGAGTACACCAAAAAAATAATTATTTTTTCCATAGGTAATAGTTTTCCATGTTAATGTATTAAAAAATACCATATTTAATAAATAATTTGATATATCTTTTATTTTATGGAAAATATAATTTATAGATAAAAGTAAAAAATATTTTTCTTATGTAGAATTATCATTATTGTTGTTGCCATGTTAATAATAATTAAAAAAAGAAAACAAAAAAGAAAACAAAAAAGAAAACAAATAAAAAAAAAAACAAATAAAAAAAAAAAAACAAATAAGAAAAAAAACAAATAAGAAAAAAAACAATGTTTATTTTTTGTAGTTGGAAATGAAGGCTCATAACGCATCTCTCCTTTTTTTTGTTCATTTTTTGCTACAACAACAATATGGTATTTATTAGGAATAACATTAAAAGAAAAAATAAAAACAAATTAAAAAATTATATAATAAAATAATATATTATATATATATATATATATATATATATTTCTCATTATTATTTTGTAATAATATTATAAAAAAATAAATATAATAATTTATTATTATAGACCTTTTTTTTTTTTTTTTTTTTTTTTTTTTTTTTACATATAAAAAAAAAGTAACTAAATTAATGTTATCTTATATATATATATATATATATATATATTATATGCTGTTAAGTAATGTATTATATTTTTTATATTTTTATAAGTATACATTCCTTTTTAAAAAATAGTATGTAAAATTTTATAAAAAAAAGAAAAATTAAAAAGAATAAGAAAATAAAAGTGATATGTTCGTACGTATTTATATTTAATAAACATATTATGTGTATATAGTTTAAAAATAAAAGATAATAAATTTTAAAAATAAAAAATTATAAGAAATATATTATATATATATATATATATATATATATATTTACATATACGTGTATATTTTGCTGAGCTTTAAAAATGACGCTTTAAAAAGTTCCTTACAGGGTTACTACAATTTTCATAATCATACAATTTTTTATCTAAACGTTTTGATTGTACATGATGCATATGTTGTTCACTTTTTATTGGATATTCTTCTTGAGGCCGATTATTTTGTTGATTAAAATACCTTGCTCTTTCATGATTTGCTTCTCCGTTCGAATATATATTTGTATAATAGGAACGTGTATTTTGTCTATATCTAAAAGCATTTTGAAAATTATTTCCATACAAGACTATATTATTTGATGATCTATTTTCAATACCATTTTGTTTATTATAACAATTCTGTTTATTATAACTGCTTTGTTTATTATAACTGCTTTGTTTATTATAACTATTTTTTTTATTATATCCATTCAATCTTTTATTATATCCATTTAATCTTTTATTATAATCACTAATTCTAGTGTCATGACTATCTCTGATATTACCATTTTGTAAATTATTTTTTTTTTTCATCTTTTCTAATCCTAATTGAAAATTTTGTTCATCACACATCGATTTATTATCATTCATTCTATTATAAGGTAACATCATATAATGAGCGTCATTTTTTAGATTACTGTAATAATCGAATCGTTCCATCATATGAGCGGGTCTATAATACGGTCCCCCAACTGATATATTTCTCAAAGATAAATTATGTGAATACTTATTTTGTCGATGATGTAAATAATGATCAGGTTTATGATGTAAATAATGATCAGGTTTATGATGTAAATAATGATCAGGTTTATGATGTGAATAATGATCAGGTCTATGATGTGAATAATGATCAGGTCTATGATGTGAATAATGCTCAAGTCTATGATGTGGATAATTCATAGATCCATAGTATGGATGATATATGTTTAAATAGTAACAGTACTTATTATCTGGATTGTTATATTGTGAGAAATTGTTTGATGTATTATAAGGCACATGATTATTTGAACCATTATAAGGTGATATATTATAAGGAGAATTATCATATGGCAAATTATTATTTGATTGATTATTATATTCCATTTTTCCATTTTGAGGTTTATCATCCCTTAAATTATTATGAGTATGTGTATTTTCTGTTGATTCATTATATGTTAGTGTATTATGTATTGTTTCTTTGTATATTTTATTTATTCCATTTTGTTGGCTATCCATATGTTTATTATTTCCCCCTAAGAAATAATTTGTTTGATCATTCTCATTTTTATTTTCATTTTCATAATACTGTATGTTTTGATCGTTACTTACAATTTGTAATTCTGTATTTTTATTATTTGTATATCCATTAACATTATGTTCAAGATACTGTAAATATTGATAAAAATTTTTATTACATTTTTCGTCATTATTAGTAGTAACTTTCTCATTTTTTTTATCAACAGAAGTAGTATCATTAAATTGTTCTTCCGTATCCTTACATAAAGTATGATCATTCGTATCTATATTATTATAACGATCATTATTTATATAATCATGTAAGGATAATTTTTCTTCTTTAAGTTGCAATGTGTTTTTATATTCTGTTAATAACCTGATCTTATTAAATTCTCTATACTTTTCTGATACATGAAGACTCTTAAGAGTTTTCTTATATGAACACTACAAAAAGGAAAGAAATAATTAAAAATATATGCAATATGTAATATGTAATATATATATATATATATATATATATATATATATATACTTATATGTTGGTACTTTATTTTTTTCTTTATATTTTTATATTGTATCCTTACCTCATGCAAATTTTCATGTATACAACCAAAAATAATATATATAAAAAAAAGGAGTAGAAAAAAAATGAGACCTTCACTTTTTATATTTTTCATATTTGAAATTTTTCCAATTTTATATTTTTTATATAATTTATATATTATTTTTTATATTCTATATATTATTTTTTATATTTTATTTTTTATTTTTTATTTTTCTGGGTTCTATATTTTTATTTCCATTTTTGAATCATTATAAATTGTATATTATATAGATATATATACAAATATGCAATTTAACAAAAAAATAAAATAAAATAAAAAAAAATAATAATATAATTATTTAATTATATATATATATATATAATATTACAATATAGAAATAATATAATTATAATATATTATCAAAAAGATAAAAAGAAAAAATTATCATTGGAGTTTAAATTAATATATTCTTTATAAGGGTAAAATAATTTTAAATAATTTTTGGTTCACATCATACATTTTTATTTATTTGATATAAAATAATTTTATAGGTATATATACAATTATAATATAATATAATTTGAATATATGTATTTTTTTTTTTTTTTTTTTTTATATAACGGGTTTTTATAATTCTTCTCTACACATTTGCAATCCTTAATGGGCATACGTAATAATAAATATGATATATAATAATAAAAATGTATACATTTTTTAATAGTTCTATAATATATTATATTAATATATATATATATTATATATATATATAATATATTATATATTTATAGTATTCTCATATGCATAACTATTTAAATGGTATATTATATTATGTTATATTATTAGATTAAAAAAAAACTAAATATTTACTTTTCAAAATATTATTTAGAATCGTGGTAAAATAAATAAACAAATAAATAAATATATATATATATATAATATATATATATATATATATATTTGTTTGTTTGTTTGTATGTTATTTTTTTATTTTTCAATTTTTTATAAGATATTCATAAGCACGTTTGAATCATTTTTATTATGTAATAAAACTATGATGAATGTATAGAAAAAAAAAAAAAAAAAAAAAAAAAAAATATACATATATATATATATATATGCACAACCATATAAATAATAATATTTACCATTTTACTAAAATATGTAAAAAAAATATCACCTATTTATTATATAGTTTAATTTGTCCCTTTTTTTTATAAGAGGGCTATAAAATAAATCTAAATTAATATTATAAAGAAGTTCTATGAATTTATGATTATATTTTTTTATAAAAGTTAAAAAATGAATTTAAAAGGATCATTGAATATGCACATTTTATTAATATCTAAAATATATATAAAAAAAAAAATATATAAAATATATATATATAATATATATATTTTATATATATATATATATTATATATGTATGTAGGTATGCATGTACATATTGTAAAAATAAAATCATTTGATGTTATATAAAAAACTTGTGGAATTTATCCTATACCATCTGAAAAATAACATATAAAGAGAAACAAAATTATAAGCTCTGAAAAAAAATTTTCCTTATATTTTTTATCACTATAATTTACTTTTTTGTAAGAAGTTCTTCCATCTTCTAAATAAGACATTTGAATATTATGTGGATGAACGTTGAACTTATTTGTATATTTAGGAAAAGCACGAATGTCATTTTGTTTATCATATAAATATATGTGATCATCATATTGCTCTTGTTCCTTATATTCTTCATACTCTTCGTATTCTTCGTATTCTTCATATTCTTCATATTCTTCATATTCTTCATATTCGTCCTCTTCATTATCGTCATATATATAAAATTTGTTATCGTCTAAATAATATATATAATCTGTCTGGGAAATTGGAAATCGTAATATAAATCCTCCAGATAGAGATATACTAAAAGTTGTATATATGATTAAGTTATTGTAGTAATAATTGCTCAATCGACAATTTATGTTGCATTCATAATATGTAGTGCATTGGTCATTTGAAATGTTTCTCTCATTTTGTTCATTTTGCCTGATTTGTTCATATTGTTTATCCATTTTATATTGTTTATTTTTTTCATTTTGCCTGATTTGTTCATATTGTTTATCCGTTTTATATTGTTTATTTTGTTCATTTTGCCTGATTTGTTCATGCTGTTTATCTTTTTCATTTTGTAGTTGCAAAACGTGTGTATATTGATTTGTTCTTTCATCGACACTGTTGTAAGGACTTTCAGTATAATTTTCATATACCATTAACATTGGTAGTTGTAATTTTTTTTTTTGTCCATATTTTTTATGAAAATAATTTAAATATTGTATAAAATTTAAATAACAACCATCCTCATGATCATATGTGTTACAGTATTTATCATTCGTTTTATATGTTTGATAGAATATAGGTGTTATGTCTTTTTTGTTTTCAAAAAAGTGTTGATATTCTGTTAATAATCTGTGGTTATTAAACTTTTTATAAGTATTTATTATATGATGATTACGGTAATATTGATAAAATGGATACTATAAAAAGGAAAAAAAAAAAAAAAAAAAAAAAAAAAAAAAAAAAAAAAAAAAAAAAAAAAAAAGAAAAAGGATAAAATATAAAAGTACAAAAGTATTTATATATGAATATATATTATTGTGTCTACATTTGATGTTTATATTATACTATATTACCTTTTGAAAACTTTGAAATATACAAATGAAAAGTGTAAATAAAAAAAAAGGGTTTCCAAAAGATACGAAAGGTTTATTTTTTATTTTATTTGTTTTTATCTTTTGTTTCGCTTGGAATATATTTTTTTCATTATCATATCTATTGATATATGTAAGAATATTCTTAAAATTTTTAATATACATTTTAAATGTTCTGCACAAGCATAAATTGTATATAGGACTAAACTATTAAAGTATGAATAGTATTTTAAAATGAAGAAAAGGAAAAAAAAAAAAAAAAAATTATAATATGTAAACACATACATATATATATATATATATATATATATATATATATAATGGTGTTGATTCGCTTAATATTATATTTTTACTTTTTTTAAAATAAAATAAAATGATACCTACATATTAAATATATGTTTGAGAGAAAGCATAATAAACCTATTTTAATTAATGATTATTATTGGGAATACATATAACAAGAAAGGAAATATTGTATATAAATATAAATAAATAAATATATTTATATATATATATATATATATATATATATATATACGTAATATAAATATTACTTATTATATTAATGACGGTAAAGAGAATCATTGAACTGTAAAATAAGCATATGTATATATTTATTAATATATGTATATTTGATATATTTTATTATATGGTTATTATATAGTAAATTTAATTATATAGATATTATTTACAAATACATATATTTTATTATGATAATAAATATTTATTTAGACGCATATAATAATATATAGAAATAAAATTATCAGAACAAAAATTTATAAAACATTATATATATATATAATATAATGTTTTATAAATATTTGTTTTTTTCCATCTTAAATTAATATATCATAAAAGAATACTTTCATTATATATAAAATAATATTAACAACATATTTTTATATACAAAAAAAAAAAAATATATATATATATATATATATAGTATGAATGTATAATCATTATATATTTTTTTTTTTTTTTTTTTTTTTTTTTTTGATTGCTATTAAATGTTTTATTTAAAAAAAAAAAAATATGCGAAATTATACACATTTAAATATAAAAAAAATATTTTTAAGAAAATATAAAAATAATATTCATTTTTTAAATTATTATTATGATAATTACATCAAAAAAAAAAAAAAAATATATATTTTTTTTTTCTTTAATATCTGAGATACTACGTAAATCGGCACCAAAGAATTTTCTTTTTATAAGGTTATTATTATTTATATATAATACAATATTAAAAAAAAAGCATAAGGAATATTATACATATATATATATATATATATGTGAAAAAAAATATAATGTCGAAAGTTTTTTTGTAGTCGTATGAATGAATATTAAAAAAATTTATTATTTGAAAAAATCAAGCTTAGACAAAATGTACATGCAATGGAAAATAAGTTCAATATATATTATGTTTAAATTTCTAAAAAGATAAAAATAAGAATAATTAAATAAATATATATTAATAATTATTTATCCTTTTTATTTTTCAGATTTAATTATATATATTATTATATATATATTATTATATATATATATATATATATTTGTACGTAAAATGAAATGTACTCAAAAGTAAATATAAATAAATATATATATGATATTATATATATATATATATATTTTTTTTTTTTTCTATTGTACGTAAATATGTGTACGTATTATTATTCTTAAAAATTTATTTAAGGGAACACTATCATATAGGAACTTGATTAAATTCTACAACCATATTTTTTTTTTTTTTATATTTAAAAGGACTTCTTTTTAATATATATATATATATAAATGTACAACTGTTTTTTTTTTTTTTTTTTTTTTTTTTTTTTTATTTATATATTAAATATAGATAAAATTTGTCTTGTATTCTTTCTGAGAAACATAAAATATATGATCATTTTATTTATATATATATATATATATATATATTTTGGAAATATATAAAAAATGAAAGAATAACATATATTTAAAAAAAACTTATATTATAATAATATATATATAATTTTTAATTCTTTTAAATTAAAAATATACATAGAATATAATAAAGGGCATGCAATTATCTTAATAATAATTAATACTAGAAAAAATAAAACAAAAAAAAAAAAAAAAAAAAATGTTCCAATGACAAGATAATATTCTCCTTTAAATTTTATCATATTAATATATTGTAATAAATCAAATAATTAAGTTTGAAAAATTATTACGGAAAATATTTTAATATAATTAATATTAAATATATACAACCTTATATTATTTTATTTTATTTTTTGTGGTTGCATCAATATATATATATATATATATATATATATTTTACCATTCAATGTATAAACATATATCATTTTATATATTCCTAAGGACGTACATATAAATAATATGTATAAAAATAATGTCTATAGTTTCATAATATGAATTATAATTTTTTTTTTTTTTTTTTTATTTATCGTAATATATAAAGAAGGTGTGAATGCATTTCGTTGTAGAATTTCAAGATTGGATACAACATCCGAAAAATGAATATATTTCCTCAGAAGTCTTTAAACGAAACTTTGAAACAATAGTAGAAGATGGTCTTGAAGAATTAAAGAAAATAAGTGTAGATGACTACGGAAAAGAATGTAGATTGTTAAATAATTTAATTGATAATATAAGGGATTCATTTTATACTAGTAATAATATAAAATTTCCTCATAAAGTGCGTAAATATGTGTGGGATAATCAGATTGAAGGAAATCTCAAAAAAATGATATCAGATACGACAAATCGTAAATGTCAGAGAAAAGGTTTCACTAATTCACAAAAAGATAGAGATTTAAGGTTAAAATTACACAATTATTGTGATGAGAGGGAAAAAAGACTAAACGATTTAACAGGAAAAGAAAATACTGAGAAGAACTGTTATGATTTTATTGTATGGGTAAAACAAAACAAGGAGAGCATTAGTAAGGATTATCATAGTCATATCGGTGGTGTTAACAAGAGAGAAGGATTTTTTAAAATATCAGATACATGTGACCTTAAGAAGTTTCATGAACTTTTTGCTCTTCCCGATTGTTCTTCTAAAATATATAGAAAAGATGAAGTACTAAAAAGACCTAAGGAGATTTTAGAGGAGCATACAGGGGGTGATCAGAACACAGTAGATGAAGGAAACGATTTAAAAGATAAAGGAGCAAAAGATAAAGAGAAAGAAAAATCCAGAGAAAAAGAAAAAAAACCTAGTAGTATTCCTGAAGAAATTCTCGGTGTAGGACGTAAAGCTACTGAATCTTTTTTTACTTCCAAACCTTCTAATGTTGAAGAAGCTGTTCATGATTATATTACCACTGATTGTGCTGATGGTCATTGTAAGGTTTTGGATTGTACTAAAGATGAATGTACAAATAATGAAGGAAGTAGTGATGATGAAGAACTTGAAAAAGAGAGCGTATCAAATTCCACTGATTCTTCTTCTACTAATAAAGGTGGTTCTCTTGAATCAGAAAAAAAAAAGGAACAAGAAGATTCTCCTCCAAACGAATGTAAGGGAAAGAAATGTACTGAAAAACAGATTAAGAAAAGTGAAAATCAGGAAAGAGATAAAGTGGGAACAACTCCTCTTGATCCTTCTAAGAAAAACAGAAAAGGTCCTGTTAAAGGGAATTCAAAAGGTCAAAGGAATAATGGAAAAACATCACGTTCCTCTACTGATGAGGGCACTAATTCATCGGGATCAAGTAATAGAAATAGGAAAGATGGGAAAAAATCTTCCCAAAAACCTAAACAAAATAGTGACAGTGATCGTAATGAGAACAGAAAAAAGTCCCCATTAAAAGAAAAACGTAGAAATGTTAAATCAGATGGTGAGAAGAAGAAAAGAAGAAAAAGACCTTCTGCTATTGCAGGTAACCCTCATAAGAATAATGATGGTCACAAAATAAAAGGTGAAAAAGAAATTGAAGATGATGAATCTTTGGATGAACAAAATCTCGACGAATTCGAATATTATACTGAAACAGAAAATTATGTTCAAGGAACCGTTGAATCATATGCTAATGATAATGGAAGAGTTAGTATTTTTGGTTCTCTATTGCCAGATTTTTTTGATTATACTGATTTTCGTTTATCTGATTTTCCTCTATCTGATATTCCATTTCCTACTATCCGTTTACCTTTTTTTCCTCGATCTCCTCGTATTTACAAAGGATTATATGATGGAATTCGTAGAATAGGACCAAGTCCTACTCACATTAGCATAGGTGCATACAAAGATGTTGATACTGCAAGTAAGATTGCCAATAAACTAAAAGATAAAGGAGGTTCCGAAGAAAAAGGAAGTGGTGAACCTGATACTTTTAGTGATGTACATAATGGATTTGATCGTCCCAGCGAACAAGAAGATCCTAATGGAAGAGAAAATGGAGATAAAAACGACGAACGTAAAGAGACAAAAGAAAGTGAAGACTCAAAAGAGACACATTCTAATACAGGAGATGATATAAGTTCCAATTCGACTGATGGTTCTAAAGATAACGAAATATCCTCTCCACCTGAATCAAGAGGGGAAAATGGTAAGAATATTGCATCAAACAAATCTAATCTTGAAACTTCTCCTGAGAGCAAAGATAATATGGTTTTAAATTTTTCTACGTGTACAGGATTGAAGAATGGTGATGACCATGGAACTGGTTTTACTGAAAGGAATGGTGTGAATCCAGCTGATACTGAAGGGAATACAATTACAACACATGTATCTGGAGAGAGAGCAAGTATTCCTTCAGAAACAAAACCTGAAAGAGATTTATGTAATGGTCTTGGAGATAAACACGAAGAACCGGTTGCTGCTGATAGCAGTGATCCTTCTATTATAATTCCTTTCATATCCGAAGAAGAAGCAGTTCCTACTCCAACAGACTTACCAATGTGTGATGGAATTATTTATGCAGGTCCTAATTCTTCATGTACACCAACTAGTAATGATATTGGTATTAGTAATTCTCAAGTGGGTTTTCCCTCCAATGGAGATCATCAAAGTAATAAAATTCTACCTATTATTAAAGTTTCTACAGCAGAGGGTTCTCAAAGTTTAAAAAATATTTCTGAAGAGATGTTGCATCGAGTGTTAAGTTTGAATTCAGTTGAAAATTCAGGGTCATTACTTCAAGGTAGAATTATGGGTGCACCACAATATACCTCTTCGTCTCAAAGGGTGAGTGACACTTTGGGATCAGTGCAATATAATTCTGCACATGAACAACAAGGAGAAGGTTTAACAAGGACAAGTACTGCAAGTGAAGGTCCTACAATAGAAAGTTCTGCAAGTGAAGATCATTCAAGTGGAGGTTCTGCAAGTGAAGATCGTTTAAGTGGAGATTATTCAAGTGGAGGTTATCCAAGTGAAGTTGGTACAATTGAAGGTCACAGAAATCCACGTCGTGTAAGGAGGTCATCTCAAGCGGTACGTCTAACGGAAGTGTCAATAGATACACCAAGAGGTTTAAATGATGGTACATATATTACCAATAAAACACCTGAAAGTTCTTCATTTTTTGATTTTTCATCACTTACAAAAAACATTTCAATTTCTTTAGCACTATTTGGCGTTATATTTCTCTTCATTTTTTCTAATAGGGTAAAAAAAAAAAAAAAAAAATGAACCATCTATATCTATTATGGATAAGATATATTTTATAATTGTTATATATTATATATATATATTTATTTATTTATAGCATAGCTCCTTGGGAATGTTTAACAAGAAAAAGAGGAAAAGAAGAAGAAAATCTGTACTGATAGAAGAGGATAATATGAATGCAGTGATGCTAGGAAGATATGAAGATATTGATGAGGAAGAGAATGAAAAAAGAAAAATATATGAAGAAGAGTATGAATATGATGATTGTGATGATAAAGAAGATGACGATGATTATGATGATTGTGATGATAAATTAGATGACGATAATTGTGATTATTATGAATTAAATAAAAGTGAAATGATTTTACCGTATCAGAAAGAAGAGGACGATGCTTACCAAATAGAAGATCAACTTGTACGTGTTGATAGTGAAAAAATAAAAAGAGACAAAAGTAAATATATAAATGTGGAACATACAAGTGAGGAATATACATATGATTATTATAATATGTATGATGATAAATCTAAAAATGTGGAACATACAAGTGAGGAATATACATATGATTATAATAATATACATGATGATGAAGCTATAAAAAGTATCGATGTAAAGAGAATAATAAAAGAAAAGAAAGAAAGATATAAGTGGAGAATTATTATAGAGGTTCAAATGACAATCATTGAAGAAATACAAAATGAAGAATGGGAAATGAACAAGGAAGATTTTTTATTCATATGTATAAATGAATTTATGAATGAAAAAGATAGAAAGTATTTATATAATACAGATGATGATTTAAATAGTACAGATGTTATGATAAAAGGACAAAATTTGTTATGGAATAAATGGATGGAAAGACAAAGATATATGCTAGATAAATGGAAAGAAGAAGAATTATTTGTGTATTTAAAAAATGATTGGAAGAGAGAAGAAGATGAATATATGAAAAAAATATACAAAGAGTTGTTGCTTAGTTTGAAAGGTGATACATATAATATGTCACAAAGACAAAAAATAATTTGGAAAAGGTGGATGGCAAAACATCCATATAGAATAAGAGAAAAAATGATTCATGAATGGTTTGATAAATTATTTGATGAAATAAATAAAAATGATATAATAAGTGATGATATAATAGATAATATATTATTAAATGATGAATATATTTATGATATAAGTGAAAAAAGGAAAAAATTAAAATTAATTTTGTGGATACAAATTTATATGTGTGTTTTGAATGAGGCAGAGAAGGATAATTGTATAAAAAAGAAAGAGACATATGTAGATATGTTCATAGAAAATATAAAAGATAAAGAATATATAATAGATGTTGTTGAAAATATAAAGAAAGATAATTATACGTTACCTCCAAACGAATCTTTATTAAAATGGAAAAAGGAAAAATGGTTTGCAGAATTAAAAAATGATTGGAAGGTAGAAGAAAATAAAAGATTGAATGGTGATTTATTAAAAAATAATAAAGATATATATAAAGAACTGATGGAAAAATCTGTGACATATATAGAGAATAATATATTAGAAAAACTATGGGAAGATATAAATTTTAAATGGATAGATGAAGACAATGAAAAAGACTGGTTAAAGGTAATAGAAAATAATAGTAAAGATGAAAATAATATTATATATATTAATAAGAAAAAAAATAATAATACAAATACAAATACAAATATATATATAAATAAAAATATTAAAAAAGAGGAAAATAAAATGAAATGTTATGACGAAAACTATATGTTTGGTAATATGAGTTTACCAGGGCACAAACATGATTATCATGAACATAATTTTTTAGAGGTACATGAAGGTGATGATACTAATCATATTTTTAAAAATGAATTTAAAGCGGAAGATATAATCACAAATGAAGATATAATCACAAATGAAGATATAATCACAAATAAAGATATAATCACAAATAAAGATATAATCACAAATAAAGATATAATCACAAATGAAGATATAATCACAAATAAAGATATAATCACAAATAAAGATATAATCACAAATAAAGATATAA
>LT990230.1:442660-452660 GCA_900257145.2 Plasmodium billcollinsi
TATTATATGGATACATATTTATTATATTCAAAAAATATAAAAAATAAAAATGAAAAGATAATCAATTACTTATGTAATATAACAATATTATACATAATTATATTCTTTATAATTTACTCTAAGGTATTATTATAATTTCTCTTTTCTTTTTCTTTTTTTTTTTTTTTTTTTTGTGGTCGGCATTTTTTATATATGAGGATTCAATATATTATGACATAATATATATATATATATATATATATATATATATATATATATATATATATATATATATATATGTATATATATATGTATATGTATACACCTTTTATTTTTATATTTGTAAGGAAACATAAAAAGTTTATAATAACTTCGGTTCAGTTTATGTAACTGTTTAATTATACATATTATTTATATATGCATGTGGTGGTATATGCTTGTCATATAATAAATATATTATTATTATAATTTTATTATTTTATTATTTTATTATTATTATTTTATTATTATTATTATTTTATTATTTTATTATTTTATTATTTTATTATTTTATTATTATTATTATTTTATTATTATTATTATTATTATTATTATTTTATTATTTTTTTTTTTTTTTTTTTCAACCTCCTGATAATAATAATATAATGGCATTGATATATCTTGAATGGTATGACATAACATTTTTATCAGATAATTTAGTAGTAGTAGAAGAAAACGTAGCTATATATGTTTTATATGAATAGAAGAATATATTATATATATATATACACACACACATGCATGCACATATATATAAATATATATATATATATATATATATATATATTACATATATTTATTTATTTATTTATTTATTTATTTATTATATACTTGTTTAATATATTTTTTACCCATGTATTTTATTTGCTGCATTTTTTACTAACGATGAGGAATTATATTGAAAGTCTTGAAGGAAATAAAAATACGTGGATGTTTCACAAGAATATATTAAAAAGAGGAATAAACAAAAGAACAGAAGAAACATCAAACACATCAAATGATACAATAAAATATAATAAAAATTATTTTTGGAATTGGATAAGACTACTAAAATATGAAATAAAGAATGAACTATGGAATAATCCTAGTTATTTAATATTACACAAATATTTGACTACAGAAAATAGGAGTAATATACATGATGCATCACAAAAGGGATTAACTAAAATTGAAAAAATGGATAGAACAACTCAAGAGGTAGAAAGAAATAATGAAAAATTTGAAAGTAATGATGAAAAAGCCCAAAGTAATGATGAAAAAGCCCAAAGTAATGATGAAAAAGCCCAAAGTAATGATGAAAAAGCCCAAAGTAATGATGAAAAAGCCGAACTAAATACCGAGCAAACCAAACAAACACATAATATAATAAATATTAATTCGATGAAGAACACAAATTATTATATATGGAGGGAAATTCAAAAAAACGTTTTGGAGTATATGCTGAAATATAATGAAGATAATGATAATTATTCTCATATGCCTTTTGAATGGAATAGCGTTATTGATAGTTTTCTAGAAAAAGAATTAAAAGTAAAGATAAAAGAAAGAGATAAACAAATAGAAGAAACACTAGAAAAAGGAGACATGCCATATATATATCTTAATATAGACATAGATAAATTTATAAAAGAAAAATTAAAAGATAAGATACATAATAATATAAACAAAGGGTTATTAAAAAAGAAAATAGATGAAGATACTTTATGTGAAATTCATACTATTGATAAATCATTAGTACCTGTAAGAAGACTAAGCTTAAATACAGATAATATTTTATCAAAATTAAAAGATATATATACTAAATATAAAAAAATAGAAAAAAAAAAAAAAAAAAATATTAATGATGCCTTAAAAGAAAAAATTATGAAAGACCTAGAAACGGTGATAGACGAAAAAATATATATAAATGATGAACTTAAAAACACTGAACATATTAATAGTTTTGATGATTACAAAAATTATTGTAAAGATTTATATAGGAATATGAACGATTTTAAAGATTTATTTTTTACAAATGATATTGTAGAAGATGGAACGACAAAAGAAATACAATGTATTATAAAAAGTATTCGTGAAATCGTCGGAATAAATTATTTTGATAAATATATGGAAAGAATAAAAATAAAGAAAATGGAGGAATTAAATGATTTTGAGAGAATCAGTTTATTAAATGATTTTAAAGAATCTGATGCGTTGGATAAATCTATAATTTCTGATAAACTTGCATGTGCATATTTTTATAATAAGGATGAACATAATTATCCTCAATGTTTTAGGTTCTTTAAAGAATGGTTAGAAAACGTTTTACAGGAAAAAATCAAGTGGGAGATATATTTAAACCAAATAAAAGATGAAGACAACGATCAATATGAAACTTATTTAGAAATGTATCAATCATATTTATATGATGCTAGACAAATATATAACACTTTTGAAAGAACATGTAATGATGAGAAATATTCCGGACAAATACATTTTGATGAATATGCAAAGATAATATATAATATTTGGCATAGTTTAAATATGAATACACCACATGATATTTATAATTTTTTTAAAATACCCAAATATTTGTTATTGAAAGAAGGATATGGAAAGGTAGTAAAAGGTGATCTAAAATCAGAGGAAGATAAAAGTAGAAGAAGAATAGATATTATACATAGTAATAATGATGACGAATATATAAATGGATATTTAGAAAGTGGTATAAAATTATACAAAAATGATAATATACTATCACATAATATTAATCAAGATCTTAGTTTAGATTTGTCAAGAAAATTTGCACATTTAATTGTTTGTAATGAAAAGGAAGCTAAAGAAATGTCAGAAGATATAATTTCTCAACATAAATTTTATTGTTCTAGAAATGTTAATAATAATAATAATAAAATATGTATATGTAAAAATAGACAAAATGATAACAAAAGAGAGAAAGGAATAAAGCATCATGACATACATCAAAATAAAGACAAGAGAAATAAGTGGAATAAAATGATTAAGAAAGATAAGCAAACATATTATTTACCTGATGGGATATATATCCCTAAAAGGAGACAAGAAATCTGTACAAAATATTTTAAAGAAATCGATTTTAATAAGAATAAGGATTTGAAAAGGAAATTATTAGAAATTATAATAAAAACATGTGTTATTTGTGCTAATAATTTGTTGGAAAAACATCAAGGGGATATTTATAAAACAATGAGAGATATTAAAAATTGTTTTTTTGATATAAAAGATATTATTATAGGTTTAGATCTGTGGGAAAATTATCATAATGGATATGTGGAACCAATAATAAAAAAAATATTTGAAGAAGGAAGAAATGATATGGAAAGAGATCGAGTTTTATGGTGGGAATTACATAAAAAAATTATATGGGCAGGAATGATTAATCAAATTGAAAAGGATAGCAAAGAAAAAACAAAAAAACAAAAAAACAAAAAAGAAGAGAATATATATATTGATATATCTTTTCCAAATAATGAAATTGATCAATTTTTTAGATGGTATATAGAATGGGCAGAACAATATTGTGATCAAAAATTATTAAAAATGAAAGAATTAAATAAAGAATGTTATAATAATAATAATAATAATAATAATAATAATAATAATTATATGGTGTGTAATAAAAAATGTAGGAACAAATGTACACATTTTCATAAATGGAATGATAAAAAGAAAAAAGAATGGAATGAATTAGCCAAAAAATTCGAGCAAATGAAAAATGAAGGTAATTATAAATATATATATATGAATAATTCTACTCCAGAAATATTTTTATCATTAAATTGTAAGACATGCGATTGTATACCTAAAGAAGGGAAATTGTTTGAACAGAATTATGATGAATATCTTGAAGTATGTAAGACATGTACACACAAAAAAGTAAAAGAACAAAAAATGGAGCATAAAATGGGAGGTGAAAGTGGGAGTGAAGGTCGAGTTAGGTCGAGGCGTAGGCGTGATGCACCTAATATGATAACTATAAGGCCAGGTAATAAAATTAGCACACACATATATACATACATATATATATATATATATATATATGTATAATTTATTCATTTTTTTTATTTTGTATAGGTAAAGAAAATTTTCATGAATTAATCGATTTGAAGTGTGAAGAGAAGTATAACACTAAACTGAAATGTATTAGAAATCATTATATACGTAGTGTTTGTAATATGACTACTGAAATTGATAAAGCATCTAAATGTAAGGAAAAAAATTTTGAAAATAATGATTTTGATACTAAAATTTCTCAATATAATGGTAAATATAAAAATGAAACTTATGGTGTATATTATCCTCCAAGAAGAAAAGAAATATGTCTTGATGTTGTCAACAATATGTTTGCAAGTGATACATCCAATTGTTTAATAGATGCCTTTGTTTCTGTGGCTAAAAAAGAAGGTGAATTGTTATGGGAGAAATATACAGATAAGAATAAAGCTATGCTTGCAATAAGAAGAAGTTATGCAGATTTATCAGATATTATCAAAGGTACAGATCTATGGATAAACGACGAGCACACCGAAAAAGCAAATGAAAGAATAAAAGATGTATTTCATGAAAATGGAGAAAGAAAAAGCGATGGAACGACACGTAAACAATGGTGGAATACATATAGGACCGTAATATGGAAAGGAATGTTATGTGGAATTCGAAATAAAGTCGAAAAAGAATTTCCAACTGAAAACTTATGTTTTTTTCATAAAGATTTTGATGAAATACCTCAGTCATTGAGATGTTTTGTTGAATGGACTGAACAATTTTGTGAGGAAAGATTAAAAAAAATCGAAGAATTTAAGACAACAGTGGGTGAAGAAAATGAAATTAAAAGTTGTAAAGAATTAGAATCATGTAATGCAGAAAATGGAGAATTATGTAAAGAAGCATGCAAATCATACAAGGAATGGGCAGATAAAAAACATAATGAGTACAATCAGCAACTTAATACATACAATTCTGATAAAATAAGTGGTAAATATACTTATATACAAGATGCTAATAGTAATAGCGCTAGTCAGTATTTATTAAAAAAATGTACAAATTGTAGTATGTCAGATATTGAGAACGAAGCATTTGGTTATCCTCCTGAATATGAAGATATATGCAAATGTTTAATAGAACCTAAAAAAGAGGAGAATAAATCAAATGAGTCTGAGCAAAGTTTCGTTGAAGAGGAAGAAACTCAAGAGCATATAATAGATCAAAAAGGGAATAGTATATCGGATATAAGTACACAAGAGTTATCTCCTACAAAACAGATAATAGATGGAGGAAAGGATGATCATAGCTTAATTACATTTATATCTGTTGAAAAAAATGATCATATGAATGGAAAATTTCCAACCTTCTTAACAGCCTTAGGTGGTATAATTATTTTAGTAACATTATTATACCGGGTAAGATATGAACACATAAGACTTAGCAATGAATATAAAATGAATATAGTGTGTTTATATTATGAGGTACACACACACATATATACATATATACACATATACATATATATATATATATATATATATATATATTTATTTATTTATTTATTTATGTTTCTTTCTTTTAGTATACCTTTTTGGGATTATTATTTGGAAGAAAAAAGAAAGATCTTAAGAAAAAAAAGGTGGATATGATAAATATATTACACATACCTACAAATAATTATAATATGCCAAATGAAAAAGATATAAATAGTTATGAATTTTTTGGATCTGAACCTATTGAATTGTATGATATAAAATCTAAGAAGAATTATGATATAACTAGCCAATCTTATATTTGTATTGAAAACCCGTATGCTGCTATATTATCAGAAAGAGAACAAAGAATGTTAGAAGAATCCAGTGATTCAGATAATGATTATGAACATGAAGAAATGTATTTAGAGGATATTTTTCAAAATAATAAGAATCCAAAACATAAAACATTAATTGAAATACATTTGGAGAAGAGTAAAGATATGAACAATTCAGAAGAGAGGGCAAGGAGAAAGATCCCCAAAAATATTACATGGTTTGAAATATACATAAAAGGGAAGGATAATAATGAAGAGGATATTAATAAAAAATATGATAAAGATAAAATTAGTGATAATAATAAGTGTGATATTATAGATTATGATGAATATGATAATATTGATAATTATGATGAATATGATAATATTGGTGATTATGATAATTATGATGAATATGATAATATTGGTGATTATGATAATTATGATGAATATGATAATATTGGTGATTATGATAATTGTGATGAATATGATAATATTGATGATTCTGTTTATGATGAGCCTAATAAATGTAATGAAGAAGAAAGCATAGGAAATATGGAACATATATATGATATATTGAAAAAGAATACAGATGCCTTATCATATATATTTATTGAGAGTTATAATAGAAAATTGTATCAAGATGAATATGATATGAATGAATATAATAATATTTTATGCATTTTAGAAAATAAAAATAAAACAAAAGAAAATTATCAGAATGATATTGTTCATGTGAGAGAAGATAATGAAAATGATATGAATAAGGGAATTACGAAAAGGGTGGAAGCTACTTTAAGTGATAATATATTCGATAAGAAAAAAAAGAAAAAGAACAAAAATAAGAAGAAGAAGAAGAAAAAAAAAAAACGAAAGAATAAAAATAAAAATATATCAATATGTAAAAATACATATGAACAAAAATTGTTATGGGAAGAATGGTTTAATCGTAAAAATGAAGACTTTCTTAATTATATGAATGAGGAATATACACATATTAATTTAAATAACTTTATATATAATGATAACAATGAAAAAAACGAAAATTATACATTAGATAAAGTGCAAGAATATCCTATGACTAGTTATCAAAATAATTTGTACCAGGATTTTTTAGAAAAAGGAGTTCAATATTTCGACGACATAAATAATATACTGAAGGATAACATAAATGACCATAAAACACATAATAGTAATTATAATGATGATGATACTACTACTACTAATTATTATTATGATGAAGATTATGCACATGATAAGTATCTAGGTTTGATAAATGAAAAAAGAAAATATAAAATATTGTGTGAAGAAACACGAGAAGATTGGAATGTTATGAACGATGCAGATAAAGATAAAAAGAAAGTTAACATACCTTTATTAAAAATAATATCACTTAAGGATATTATAAGTGCAATGAAAGAAGATAAAAGGAATGATAAAATGAGAAAGGAGGATTTGAACAAAAGCAGTGCCATAAATGAAACTAAAAAATGGTTAGGAAATAGTAATGATGTTGATTATATTGATGAGAGTGGTGAGAGTGATGAGAATGATGAGAGTGGTGAGAGTGATGAGAATGATGAGAGTGTTGAGAGTGATGAGAATGATGAGAGTGATGAGAATGACGAGAGTGATGAGAATGATGAGAGTGATGAGAATGATGAGAGTGATGAGAATGATGAGAGTGATGAGAATGAAGAGAGTGAGGAGAATGACGAGAGTGATGAGAATGACGAGAGTGATGAGAATGATGAGAGTGATGAGAATGATGAGAGTGATGAGAATGACGAGAGTGATGAGAATGACGAGAGTGATGAGAGTGATGGTGGTGATGACAAAAAGTGCACTTTGACCATCCCTCCTAAATATCATGATAGTAATATAAAAGAAAGTGAAAAGGATATTCCATCTGATATATTACATAAAGTATATAATGAAATATTAGAAAATGATGGATATAACAATTTTTCTGTTTATGATAAAAAAGAAGAAAATAGAATAAAAGAAAATGTTGATTGTATTTCAGATGATAATAAATGTAATTTAAAAAATGATGTTTTTTCTAACTACGATAAAGTTAATTATGATAGTAATAAAGATTTGAAACCTTTAGATGTTTCAAAAGTGATAAGTATATGTAACATTTGTAATGATAAGAAAGGAAAATGTAATAATCTACCTCGTGATTGTATCTTATGTAAAAGAAAGGACAATATTTGTTATTGTAATATGTGTAAAGAGAAAGAAAAAAATATGAGAGAAAATTTAACAGTTGTAAAATATAATGAATATCCGATTAGTGTATCTGATCCTTTGAATCTCTTATATTTTTTAATATCTCGAAAAATTTGGAAAGCTGTAAAATTTTTTTTCTTTTTCTATTATTTATTTAAGGTAATAATATATATATTAAATGAAAATACACACATACATATACTAATTCGTTATTTTTTGTTTTTTATTTTTTATTTTGTATTTTTTTTTTATTTTTTATTTTGTATTTTTTATTTTTTACTTTTTATTTTTTATATATTTTTTTTTTTTTTTTTTTCTTTTTTGTAGTATACCCTTTTGAAATTATTCTTTGAACGATATGGAAAAAAGCCAACACGACAAATTATTATAAGGAAAAAAGAAAGAGCTGAAGAGATATGTTTTTTTTATCCTACGAAAGAAGAAAATAAAGAGGTATATGTGAAATGTAAAGAAGAGCCCTATTTGATAAATAAGAAAAAATGTATATGTGTTGATTGTAATTATAAGAATTGTAACAATGTGTCAGATATTCAGAATGAATGTATTTGTTCAAAAATAAATGAAAATACAAATAATGATATGATAAACATATCTGAAATATTTTATCGTTTCATTAAATTTATAACAATGATTGAAATATACTTGTGTGTAATAGAGGAAATTAAAAGGGAAGAATGGGAAAAAAAGGAACCAAACTTTTTTATTCTTTTTGTAGAAGAAATTGAAGAGATGAACAATATAAAAGATGAGTTAAATAATAATAACAATGATGTTATTATATTCTATGGTCACCGAAATAAGAGAAAAAAAAAAAGAAAAAAGAAAAAAAATGAAATTAATAATTGTGAAGAGGATTGTAATATTAATTCAAAATATAACATAAAAGATAATGATGAAAAAGTTCATAAAATAAAAAAAAAATATGAAAGGGGGGGAAAATATAAAGTGACAATTCCTAAAAGTAATGATCAATTAATTGATGAGTGTTTAAAAAAAAGAAATGATTTAATAAGGAATATTTATGATGAAAAGATAAATAGAAGGAATGATAAATTGTATGATGAAAAAAATGAAAAAATAGAAGAAACAAGTAAGAAAAAACAATTAAATGAGTATAATAATAAGGATTATTACTTTCCACTGGAAAATAAAAGAAATGGTATTTTTTTAAATATATTCAATAAATATAATAAATTATGGAAAGAATTAATTAACAAAAAGAACTGTAAGCTGGAATTGTGGAGAAAAGAAAAATGGTTCCAAGAATTAAAAGAAGCATGGATAAATGAAGAAAAATATATTTTATATAAACAAGAAAAGGATAAAGAAAAAGATAAAGATAAAGAAAAAGAAAAAGAAAAAGATAAAGAAAAAGAAAAAGATAAAGAAAAAGATAAAGAAAAAGATAAAGATAAAGAAAAATGCCTGAACAAGTCAGGTGATAAAAATGAAAATTTGCACACAGAAAAAAGAAAAAAAAATATAAACAGTATAAGAAATAATAATGATAATAATAATTATTATGATAATGTTGAAAACATATTTTTAAAAAGGAAAGAAACAGCATGGAGAATAATAATACAAAACATTTTATTAAATTTAGAAATGTGGGATAAGTATGAGTGGTTTAATGTGTTAGTGGAAGAAAAAGCAAGCTCATTTGATATTTTTCAGTTGTTTGATTTTAAAAATGATGTATATTTTTTAAATGATAATTTTTTCGACAAGGATATGGTATATTGTACAAGTAACAACAATTATGGCTTTATGGAAAATGATAATGATGACGATAAAATAATAAAAATAGAAAATTTAAATGAGAAATTAAAAAATGGAAAAGCTGAATTTAAAGATATATTATTATATTTATATACTTACATGTTGGATGATTGTAAAAGAGATGAATTAATAAAAGAGAAGGAATTGCTTATAAAA
>LT990230.1:455160-456674 GCA_900257145.2 Plasmodium billcollinsi
TAATAAATTCATGTTATGATATAATTATACGAAATATGGTTAATTATTTTGACATATTTTTTTCATCATATAATTATATTATAATTTGGTGAACAACTTTTTCTATAAAAGGATAGTCTTAATTTCATGATAAATATAAAAATAAAAATGAATGGTTAACCTTCATTTTAATATTAAAATTATGAATTATATATTATATATATATGATAAAGATACATAAAAATTTATAGCTTAATGAAACAATAAAATATCTTGCTAATTTATATATTACTAGAATATTATTTTTTTTTCCTTTTTGGTTTTTGAGGTCTTACATATATATTATTATATATATATATTTTTCATTTATTTTTTTTTTTTTTATAATTGTTGAGAAAAAAAAAAAAAATGGTTGCATTTTATGTTCAATTTTTTTTTATATAGAATATAAAAAAAATATAAAGTATAAAAATAAAGTATTTTCACGAAATAATTTGATTGGAGCTTTTGGAGAGGGGAAAGAAATACTTATAAAATACTTAATAATAATGAATGATCTGTATTTTATTAATATATATATTATATAATATTATATTTTTAATATTAAAAAAAAGTAAAAATAAAAATAAATTATATAATATTATATATATATAATTTATATTTATTTTTATATTCATTTTATTTTCATTTTATTTTCATTTTATTTTCATTTTCATTTTTATTTTTTAATTACAAAAGGAGAAAAATAAAATATATACTGTTATAAAAGAAATGAAACTTTTTTGTTTTTTTTTTTTTCTGAAAATGATTAAGGAACAATAAATACGTGACCTGAGATATTTTTTAGGGATATTATTAAATATGTATTTATTAAATAATAAATTAAAAATTGATATTTAGATCATTATAATTGTTATATATATATATTTATATTTTAGTGGGTTGAATATGAATGAATTGGTTCATATAATGATATATGAAATGATAATATTTTAAAAATGTTTCTTTATATATATATATATATATATATATATATATATTTGGTATGCATATATGTATATTTATTTATATGCTAAACCTATCTATTATAAAAAACCATATTTTTTACATAAATTTTTATATTTGCAAAAAGTGAGCTATATAGTTGTTTATTATATTATTATTGAAGTGTAAATAAAATATATCATTTACCAAATTAATTTTTTTTTCTTTGGTGTTGTATATTGTAATAGAAAATAATAAAAAAATATATATGTATATTTGTAAAATATAACCTCCAAACAAAGCAGAAACTATATATATATATATATGTATATTTAATTAATATATATTATTTATTTTGTTTTATTCTTTTTTGTGAATTATGTTTTTAAGATAGGAAAAAACTAGGGTTACTCTTTTTTTTCTGAACAGTTCATACAAATTATATCATAAATATGAGTATACATTTAATTTTAAAATTTTTACAAAATGTTATATAAATATGGCCAGTCGAATATCTTAAATAAAAAAGTTTATATTTTCCACACGAATAA
>LT990231.1:0-22500 GCA_900257145.2 Plasmodium billcollinsi
ATGATAAACAGGATAATTTTGGAAATTGGGATCCCTATGGCACGGTGGATTTCGATTTGAAATTAGAATATTTACAAATGATTAAAGAGTATTATGAAGAAATAGCATCCGTAAGAGAAATAAAAAGAACAATAGAAGAAATAATTGAAGAACGTGGAACAAATATAAAAGAAAGTACAAGAGAAAATAATGCAATAAGTAGATTGATGAAGAACGAAGAAAATGAAGCCAACAATTGTACAGAGACACACAAAGAACCATGTCCACCAAAGAAAAGAGAACAACAAGCACGAGGCCGTTCCGAACCGACAGATTCCCCCCCACAAGTCCACCATGGTGCAGACCACGAAGAGGACGAAGACCAACCAGAAATCATGAAACTACCAGAGCTCAAGAAGGAAGTACTCAAAGAACTCGAAGAGGAAGAGAAGAAGCGCGAAACCGAAAACGCAGAAGAACCGGCAGAAACGGCAACACCATCACCAAAAGACGCAATAGATGTATGCACTATAGTAAAACAACTATTCACTAATGGTAACCCACCGGACGACTTTAAAAAAGCGTGTCAACAAAAATACAACTACCCAAACGCGCACCTCGGTTGGAAGTGCATACCAACCAATAAAACGGCCACTAGTGGTGATACAGCAGGTGGTGACAAAGCTGTACGTCGTGACAGACGCAGTGTTAGTGACTCCACTGTACCTAGTGATGGTAAAGGAGGGTTATGCGTCCCGCCGAGGCGACGTAAATTATACGTAGGTCCACTGGAACAGTGGGCTACACGTGACGAGACGGCGAATGGCGGCGAGGCACAATCTGAGAGAGTTAGTGGTAGTGGTAGTGAGTCGTCACAAGGTACTGGTGAGACCACTTCGCTTGCGTCGACTCGCCTCCGCGACGCGTTTGTGAAGAGCGCGGCAGTGGAGACATATTTTTTGTGGCACAGATATGTGGCAGAATGGAAGAAGAGGCACCAGGAGAAATTAGGACTAGTACCAGGGGTAGGTGTTGCACCGGGAGTAGGAGTTGCACCAGGGGTAGGTGTTGCACCAGGAGTGGGGGTCGCACCAGGGATAGGTGTTGCACCAGGAGTAGGTGTCGCACCAGGAGTAGGTGTTGCACCAGGAGTAGGAGTGGCACCAGGAGTAGGGGTCGCACCAGGTATAGGTCCTGGTGGAGTTGCCGCTAGTGGTGGATTACAACGCCTCGTACCTGTTACCGAAGACGATAACGGCGACCCGGAGGCCGCCTTGCAACGTGGGGAAATACCACCGGACTTTTTGCGCCAGATGTTTTATACGTTCGGGGATTATAGAGATATCCTAGTGGGTAATATTGATAGTGATGTAGAGAAGGCGCTGAAGAGGAGTTTTATAAAACCATCTAGTGGTAAAGAAGAGGAGAAAGAGGCAGAAAGTGGTGAAGATGACCCTATGGAGAAAATCAAAACTGCTATAGATAAAGCTCTAAAAACAAGTGATACATCTAGTCCCCCCCATCTACCATCCTCCAGTGGTGACCCAAATAGTGTTAAACGTAAATCCTTGTGGGATACAGACGTTGGACCTGCTGTTTGGAATGGGATGATATGTGCACTAACCTATAAAGAAAATGAAAACAAACAAATAGTAAAGAATGAGAAAGTGACCGAAATTTGGGACGAAACAAACAAACAACCCAAAAAAGAAGATTACCAATACGCTACTGCTACAATTGATGCTAATGAAACCGCAGAACTTGACCGCAACGCCGGCCTTGAGGCCGGCAAAGGAACCCCCCTAAAAACCTTCATAGAAACCCCCGCCTTTTTCCGTTGGTTACATGAATGGGGAAGCCATTTTTGTGTTATGAGGAAGCAATTGTTGGACAAAATAGAGGTGGATTGTAAAGTAGAAAAAGGAGGTGCTCGTGGTCGTAATGGTATAACAAAACGCTACAGTGGTTATGGAGAAGATTGTATGGACCCCCTTCCAGAAAACAATGGAACTGTTGGGGATTTAGGTTACAGTTGTCCTACATCTTGTAGAAAATATAGAAGATGGATAGAAAGAAAAGGTATAGAATATGATAAACAAAAAAATGAATTCATTAATCAAAAAAATAAATGCCCCAATGAAAGTAGTGAGGGTGCTAATTATTCCTGTGAAACTTTCACAAAGTGCGATTCTGCTGTAGAATTTTTAAATAGGTTTAAATCAGGACCATGTAAAAAAAATGAGGATGAAAATGAGAATGCAGAGGATGAAATAGATTTTACAAACATAAAGAAAACATTTAGACCTGCAAACAATTGTAACCCATGTTCTAAATTTAAAATAGATTGTTCTAAAACTCAATGTAACGGTGATGCAGGAAATAAGTGCAAGGCACCTGTCTCTATTGACCATATTACAGCAGATGATATTGGAAATAATAAGAGCTTCGCTGAAAAACTAGATATGTTGGTGAGTGATAAGAGTGGAAATGGATTTAATGATAATGGTTTAAAACAATGTGAACATGCAGGTATTTTTCGTGGTATTAGAAAAGATGAATGGTTATGTGGTAAGGTATGTGGTTATACTGTATGTAAACCAAAAAACGGTAATGAGGGACCCCCCATAGGGGAAAACCAGGATGATAAAAATCAAATTATAACAATTAGAGAATTGTTGAGACACTGGTTAGAATATTTTTTTGATGATTATAATAAAATTAAAACAAAATTAAAGGTATGTGAGACAAATGTTAATGATTACCCATGTATAAAAAAGTGTGTTGACCAATGGATAAAGGACAAAAAGCAGGAATGGGAAACAATAAGAAATCCTTTCCTTCTGCAATATAAAATGAAAAATTCAAAAGAATACGAATTCCAAAGTTTTTTGCAGAAATTCCAATCTCGACCTGAATTTATAAACGCTATAAAACCTTGTAGTTTAGATAAGTTCATGAGTTCCTGTGGTCTCAAGGGCCATGAATCTGCAGATAATAGTAACCACAAAGATCTCGTTGAATGTTTGTTTGATAGACTTAAACAGAAAGCAGAAAAATGTCTAGTCAAACCTAGTGAGGGCAACCCATCTGAAACACAGTGTGACAATCCCTCCCTTCCACCTTACAATGATGAGGAAGAGGAATACCCCCTTGAGGCCCCCAACGAAGATAATGACAAAACCAACATGCAACCTAAATTTTGTCCTCCTCCATCACCATCAAATGAGGAACTAACTGAAACTTGCGACCAAGGGAAAAAAAAGGAAAAAGAAAAAGAGGAGCAAGAAGAAAAAGAAACAACTGTATCAGCATCAGATGATATTTCCTCAGAGGACCCGAAACTCCCAAATGACCAAATCGACAATAACCAATCCCAATCCGAAGGTAACCCAGAACAAACCCCTGTGCTCGACTCCCCGGAAGAAGAGGCGACGGTGCCAAATGCAGACGGAGAACCCAAAGGCAACAAAAAAGGAGACCCTGCACCAAAACAAGAAAACGTGGATCCAAAAAAACAAACCCCTCCTAGAAAAGTGGCATCTGAAACCCCCCTTTTGCAAAAACCTGACGTTCAACTGGCCTTGTCCTCTTCCACCCTTGCATGGTGCATTGGAATTGGCATTACCGGATTAAGTTATTGGGCATTATTGAAGGTAAAAAATATATGTGTTGTGGTATTTGTATGTTCTGTATGTTTGTGTCCTTGTTTTGTGATTGAAAAAAAGATAAAAAAGAAAAATGTATTGAAATATATAGAAATAGAGTTTTTACAATAAAAAATTGAAAAAATTGGATAAATAGAAAAAGGTACTATAGAAATATAGTATTATAGTTATTAAAAAAAATAAAAAAAAAAAAAAAAAAAAGAAAATATGGAAATAAAGTAATATAGTTGTTAAGGAAAATAAAAAAAATTGATAAAAAAGGAACATAAAAAAAATTATAGAAATGTAGTTGTTAAATAAAAGGATAAAAGTTATATACGTACAAATAAATATATTTATTAAAATAAAACATAATGAGAGGAAGTTATTATAGAAATATAGTAATATAGTTGTTAAAAAAAAAATAAAAAAGGAAATAAAAAGTATAAAAAAGTAAAAGAAAAAATATAGAAATATAGGTGTTAAAAAAAATGCTCATATTAAAGTACACACAAAGAAATATATTTATTAAAATAAAACGTAAAAATAAAAATGTATTATAGAAATATAGTAATATACTGGTTAATAAAAAAAATTAAAAAAGAAAGAAAAAGTATAAAAAAGGAAAAAGAAAATATAGAACTACAGTTGTTAAGTAAAATAAAAAAAGAAGGAAAAGTAAAATTAAATATAGAAATATAATAATATAGTTCTTAAAAAAAAATATGACAAATGAAAAAAAAAAACATACAAATACAGAAATACAGTTCCTATTAAAAAAAATAATACGAAAAAAGAAAGAAAATGATAAAAAGGCAATATAGAAATATAAAAATATACATTTATGCAAACCTAGTTCTTAAAAAAAAATAGAATAAAAGGAAAAAAATAAAAAAAAAAGGAACATAGAAATATAAAAATATAGAAATATTGTTTTAAAAAAAGGTAAAAAAAAAATATAACAATGGAAAAAAAAGTATATAGAAAAATAAAAATATATTTTTAAAAAAAAGGATAAAAAAGTAAAAAAAAATTAATTGGAATATAAAAATATAGAAATACAGTTCTTAAAATAAAAAGATAAAAAAGGAAAAAACCATTACAAATAGAAAATATAGAAATATAAAACATATGGATATATACTTAAACAAAATAAAAAGTAAAAAAAGGAAAAAACAAAATATAGAATTACACTTCTTAGAAAAAAATACGATAAATGGAAAAAAGGAAATGAAAAACAGATATAAATATTATACAAATTTAGAAATATATTTACTAACAACAAAAAGGGAAAAAAAGAAAAACAAAATATAGGAATATGGTCGTTAAAGAAAATAAAAAAGACATAGGAAAAGAGGAAAAAAGAAAAGAAATATATAAATCGAGTTTTTAAGAATAAAGCAGAAATGATTAAAAAAAAAAGGAAAAATCTACATATAACTATATAGAAATATAATTCATAAAAAAAATAAAATAGTACAAAAAGAAAAATGAGAAAAAAAAGAAAAAAAAGTTATTAAAAAAAAAATTAAAAAAAAAAATAATAAAAAATTTGGACAAAAATTTTATAAAAATCTGTGGAAACCAAAATGTTAAATAAAAAGAATAAAAAAATATAGTAAAAAAAACGGGAAAAAATATTAAGAAAAAATAAAAAATGAAAAAAATAAATATAGGAAAAAAAAAAATAAAAATATATTCAAAAAAAAAATTGTTAGATAATAAAAAATGTTAAATAAAAAAAAATAAAATAAAATAAATAAATATAGGAAAAAACAATTAAAAATATATTGAAGAATAACATTGTTAGAGAATAAAAAATGTTAAAAAAAAGGTGGAGAACAAAATGCTAAAAAAAAAGAATTAAAAAAAGATAAAAAAAAATATAGGAAAAACCAATTTAAAATATATTGAAAAATAAAATGGTTCGAGAATAAAAAATGTTAAAAAAAAAGTAAAAAAATATAGGAAATAAAAAAAGAGAAAAAAAATAAAAAAAATATATCAAGGAAAAAAGGGAAAAAAAATGATAAAACAAAAATAAAAAAATATAGGGAAAAAAGATTAAAGACATATAGGGGAAAAAAGATAAAAAAATATAGGACAAAAAAAGCTTCAAAAAAAAACTAAAAAAATATAGGACAAAAAAAAGCGGAAAAAAAGGTTAAGAGAAAAAAAGAAGGGGAAAAAAATGTTAAAAAAGAATAAAAAATATAGTGAAAAAAAAATATTAAAAAAAAAGGGAAAAAGAAATGTTACCTAAAAAAGAAGGCTAAAAAAAATGTTACAAAAGAATAAAATAATATATCAAAAAAAAAAGGGAAAAAAAATGTGTTAAAAAAAATTATAAAAAAATACAGGAAAAATAAAAGAAGAGAAAAAAATCTTAAGAAAAATATAGGAGAAAAAATGAATAAAAAAAATATAGGAAAAAAAATTAATAAAAAAAATATATCAAAAAAAAAATGGGGAAAAAAATATAGGGGAAAAAAAAAAAAAATTCCCATACATATATATACCCCAAACATACATACATACATATATACATACATATACCCCTACATACATACATATACCCCTATATACATACATACATGCCTACATACATATACATACACAAACATACATACATCTACATATATACCTTTGTTATTTCAGAGAAAACCCAAACCTCCTGTGAAACTTTTCAGTGTTCTTGATATACCTAAAGGGGAGTTTGACATACCTACAGACCTTTCATCCAATAGATATGTACCTTATGGAACTCGTAAACATAGAGGAAAACGTTACATATATATTGAGGGAGATAGTGGAACCGATAGTGGTTATACCGACCATTATAGTGACATTACCTCCTCTTCTGAAAGCGAATATGAAGAAATGGACTTACATGTACCAAGTGCTCCTAAATATAAAACATTGATAGAAGTGGTATTGGAACCATCAACTAGTGCGAAGAACGCACCAACTAGTGATAATACCATACCAAATAGTGATAATACACCCACACCACCACCCATTACAGATAATGAATGGAATGAACTCAAAGAAAATTTTATATCTCAATATTTACAAAATGAACAGAAGGATATGCCAAATAATTTACCTGATAATAGGGATAATAATATCCATCCTAATACATTATATGATAATGTGGATCAAAACCCATTTATTATGTCGATTCATGATAGAAATTTAGTTAATGGGGAAGAAAACACTTATGATATGTTAAATAGTGGTAATCTTGATTCATTAAGTGGTACAAATGATTCATATAGTGGTTCAAATGATTCATTAAGTGGTACGAATGATCCAATTAGTGATAATCCCAGTTCTTATAGTGATAATCCTCATCCTTATAGTGGTAATGTTGGTCCTTATAGTGGCATAGACCTAATTAATGATGCATTAAGTGGTAATCATGACATTTATGATGAGATTCTTAAACGAAAAGAAAATGAATTATATGGAACGGAACATCCAAAAACAACACATTCATATAGTGTTGCAAAAAATACCCACAGTGACCCCCTACACAATCAAATAAATTTGTTTCATAAATGGTTAGATAGACATAGAGATCTGTGCGAAAAGTGGGAAAATAATCATGAGCGGTTAGATATGTTGAAAGAACAGTGGGAAAAAGAAAATAATAGTGGTAATATTAACCCTAGTGGTATTAAACATAGTGGCAATTTATTTGATACACCTAGTGATAATAACCAACATAGTGATATACCCTACGTGTTAAATACTGATGTTTCTATTCAAATAGATATGGATAAAACTAAAACTATAAATGACTTTACTAATATGGATAGAAACTTGGACACTTCTCCTATGGATAATATCTTGGATGATCTGGACCAAAAATTTAAGGCATCCAACTACTATGATATTTATGAAGATGATATCTATTATGATGTAAATGAGCATGATAATAATACATCAACTGTAAATCCTAATGATATGGAAAAACCTAGTAAAGTGCAAATTGAATTAGATGTGAGGAATGGACAAATGGTTAAAGAGAAATATCCTATATCAGATGTGTGGGTTATATGAAATTAATATAGATATTTTTATTTTTCGTTGTTCATATTTTTGATTTGTGTGGAATATATTTTTGTTCTTTCCCTTGTTTTTTTTGTGGTTCATTTATTTTTTGTTCTCTTTTTTTTTTAAATAATACATATATTTATATTTATATATATATTTCATAGTGTGTATTAGTTTTTTTTTTTTGTTTTTGTTTTGCCGTTTTTGTTATTTCCATATGTTATTTGTAGCATATATTCATTATTAATTTTTTTATTATTATATTTGTATACACATTTGGAACAAAAACTTTAATGTTAATAATAATAATTTTCATATATATTTATTAATTATTTATTTTTTTTTTTATAATACTGTTTTATCCTTTATTTTTATTAAATTATATATTATAATGTTTTTGTCTTAATTTTGTTGTCCTTTTCTTTCTAACAAAATTAAACAATATTATATATTAAAAGAATATATAAATATATATATATATATATATATATATATATATATATATATATATATCAACAGCAATATTACATAAATTCAACACATCTTTTAAAAAAATATGTAGAGGTCACATACATATATATGTTCATACATACAATATAAAAATACGTATAGGATAAGGAAAAAAAACTTATATGTAGTACATGTTGGAGATAATTTAACAATATATAAAGAATATGGTTTTTTTTTTTTTTTTTTTTTGATATTCTAATATGACAAAAAAAATTAATATATATATAAACCTTATAAAAATAGAAATTAGTGGAAAAACGTAATTATGTTTTATATTAATAAGAATTATTTTATTATTTATTTTTCTCTTTGATTTCTATATCATTCCCTTTTTTATGTTTATTTTTATATTTATTTCATGTAATTGTTCTGCTGCCGCATATTTGTTAATGTTCTTTTTATAAATATATATATATAATGCATTTTTTATATTTTGCCCCTTTCTTTTATTTATTGTGTTATGATATTATTAATAATACATATAAAATGTACATAACAAGATATAGAATATATAAATTAATACATACATATATATATTAATATATGTATAGTACGATAGGTTTCTGTAGGTAATATATTTGTCCGAATAAAAATGTATATTTATATTAATTTTTTTTATATATATATATATGGACTAATTTTTGTCTCTTTCAATTTTATGTTTCCTAGAAATAATAAATATTATTAACGTCATATATATATTTTTTATATTATATTATATTATATTATATTTAATATGAGGCATTTTATATATATATATATATATATATATATATATATATATATATATATATATATATATATATATATATATATACATATGGTGCTTTATTACTTCCTGGAGAATTACATATACCTACACATATAAATTAATATTTAATATATATATTTAAAAACGTATGATTAATTAAAGACTAAAAGTCCTTGAAAAAAAAAAAAAAAAAATATTCATAAAAAAATGACATAATCAAAAAATAGTCAAAAAAATTGACACATAACAAAATACACTATATATGTGTATAAACGTAATACATATAAAAATTATATATTTATTTTGTAATGGAAAAAAAAAACATGTTACCTTCAAAGGAAACCAGTACATGTACCAAACGTCCTACCAAAACCTACATAACAAACACGGTAATATCTATTCTTCTAATAATTTTATATATTGGAGTTTTTTCTTCATTTTTTTTTTCCTTCGTCGTCGTAAAATCAAATATATTATCACCATAATTAAAATTATGATTACAATTGCAATAATCGCAGCATTTATAGAAGTAATGGTACTGTTAAATCCACCTTCTATCAAAGCGGTCTCTCGAGCTTTTATTGCATTAGTAGCAATTTCACTAGCACCCTTGGAGGCTTCAGCAGCAGCCCCTTCGGCTTGTGTAACAATATTATTTGCACTTGCCCCTATACTTTTAAGCGCAAAATTAGAATCTACCTTAGAGACACCAGTACGGTATCCAAAAGCACAAAGAAGCGAATCTGCATTATCACCACTTCCGATGCATGTCGTACTAAATTCAGAATGAACAGATTGAATAATGGTTGGAGTAACAGTATAATTTTTTGTGGTAAAAACTGTTTTCAATGCCTTACCACGTACAGTTGTTATATTAAATATTGCTTCTACTAATTCAACCACTTTAGCCGCACCTGCCTCAGCACCCTTAACAGCAGCGTCAGCCGCAATCTTCTCAGTATTTAATTTTATAGCTTCTGCTATAGCGTCAGCAATTGCCTTAGGCTTCCACGCATTTAGAGCATGTATACCCATTCCTCCCAATATACCAACACCCGGCGCCACACCACCACCCAACACACCTCCACATCTCAAACACCCTTTTTCCACTTTGTCCGCCATCGACTTTTCACAAACACATGTTGGAATGGCGTCACTTTGTATATCCGTGTGTAACGTGGCAAATTTGTCCATTAATTCTTTTTCTAATTTATCTTTTAATATAATTTTTTGTATTTCTTTATCGCATCGATCTTTACATTTCTGTCGTGTAGTTTTCATCCTTTCGTCATAATCACGTAATCGTTGTGATGTACGATCCTCAAATTGTTGCATCACTTCTTTCATTTGTGGGTCATTATCATAGTTGGCAGGTTCATATAGTTCACATTCGCATAATGATCTATTGGTATGTGTATACGTCGTAATGCAATGGTTCCTTTGATTATGCATCTATACAAAAAGATGAGATATATATGTATGTAATGTTTAGTTGTATTTTATGATATATATATATTTGTTATAAATATGTATATTCTAGCTACATGTAGTTTATATGGATATATAGGTATAATTATTATATATAAATTATGTTAATATATATATATATTATATTATAATATAATTATATCAATCATTATTTAATACATATGTAACATGGAATTACCAATATATTTAATGCATACACAAAAAATAATATATTAATATAATGGACTTTCATTTTTACTGCAATACTTATATTTTTTTTTTTTATGATAAAAATTATAACTAAAAAAAATCACATAAAATATTTTATTTAATCTTATTTTATAAATAAATTAAATTAAATATGTTTAACCTGAAATATTATTATAATTTATTTAATATAATTAACAATTATTTTTCCAATATATAAATATATATATTTTTTTCTTATAGTAGAACCACATTTGCCATTTTATTTAAAATACCAAAAAAAAAAAAAAAAAAATGTAAAAAAATTAATATAAAAAACATTTATCAAAATATTTTACATTTTTTATAATTTTTTTTTTTTTTTTTTAATTTTTAATGAAATTTAATTTTATATGAACACAATAAATTATAATGATCATTGTTTTTTTACTTTTTTTATTCTTTTCATATTGTTTAATAATATGTTACAGTATAGTAATAATCAACGTATTGTTGTGTTGTAAATGATTTACCAATGTGTAAAACTATAGTTTTGGAAATTGTATATAATATATATATATATATAATAACTTTTTAGAACATATATATTAAATACTTATGAAATAGTTATTCAAACATATAATTTCGTAACATTCCTTTTATAAAACCAATTAACAACAAACATTATGTATCATAATAAATGATATAAAATATTTTTTTAAAATAATAGTATTTACATATATATTAATAAATCAATTTTGATATATTATGTTATTTGTTTTGTTCTAAAATTTGTTGTATGTTAAACCATTCTCTCTAATTTATCTATATTATTACTAAGATTAAGACTATTGTTTTTATAAAAATATTTAAAAGCATTTAAAATATATATTTATTACTAAAGTAATAAATCATATAATTATCGCAAAAAATATTAATATTTATTATTATTAAAAAAAAAAAAAGAATGAATTAACGAAATAAGAAATTATACATACTATTATTTTATGTATTGTGTTATGTTATTCAAATATATTATATTCATAACGTGTATTATATATATATATATATATATGTTTCTTAAAATAGTAGTTATACTATTTCACAACTTATCATACATTAAATGTATTATTACATGTTGTAAGAAAATAATTAATTACTATATATTTTAATAAATATATTATTATACATTAAACAAATAACACGACATTATATATACTATGAAAAAAACAAAGAATCATTTATTTTTATTTAATACGTAATTAGAAACGTTAAAAAAAAAACATTTCTTATTAATTCTTAAAATGAATTTATTTCCTATATTCATGATCATAGTATGTATGAGAACCAAAAAAAAAAAAAAAAAAAGAAATCAAAATTAATAACTAGAACAAAATGAAAAAGAATGAACGAAAAAATAACGAAAATAGAAAACATTAAAATATTGTTATAACATCATAACCTTTGTTATAACATATATTGTTTTTATTTTAGAAAGAAACATGTTTTAACGATATGCTAAATAAATAACATATAGATCCGTTTAATAAATTTAGAGATGCATTGATACTATTAAAATTGAATTTTGAAATTGTTGACTAATATTCAGGAATAATTATATATTATAATATAATATATTTTATATTTCTGTTAATAGTTATCACTTTATATAAGAAATAATATAAAGCATTAAATAAATATATGTTATATTATGTTCCTAAAATGTTTGATATAATTATATATAATATAAATACATAAATATATATATATATATTATTTAAAATAAAATAACAAACACCTAATTTATCAAAGTAAAAAGGTGTTTAAAAAAACGGATAATAATCAATAAATAACTAATACTGTAAGTAATAAATAAATACGATGGTAACAAAAAAAATTATTTATAAAAATGTAATAAATATAAAAAAAAAAAAAAAAATTTACATTAAATTAAATTTAATGCATACACAAAACTATACATCAAGAATATCAAAGAAATATCTATTCTTTTAAAAATTTTGTGTATTGGGCCTTTTTATTCATTTTTTTTTTTCGTCGATAACGTAAAACTAAATATACAATTATCATAACAAAAGCTATAATTAATAATACAACAACAGAAGCAATAATAGCAGTTTGGTGACCCATACATGTAGCTGCTATCTCAGAAGTTTTTTCTTCGATTAGTGTAGCAGTAGCTTTTTCAGTAGCAGCAGTTTCGGCATTTGAGACAATTTTTTCTACAGCTACCTCTATAGAATCGTACGTTGAAAAAACCTTCCCTCGAATTTTCTGTGCAGCTTCATATTTTTCCAACACCCAACCACAAATAGAATTTTCAGCGTTAGGTCCAGATAATAGACATGTATCTGTTTTATATTCATCATTTATAGCACGAGCAATGTTTTTGACATTATTATAAGTATTTGCAGTATATAATGATTCCAATCGCGCGACACCTACCGTTGATACACGAAATTCTTTTGTTATTCCTGCAATGACTTCCATAATAATTTCCGGAATACGTGCAGCTTCACCGGCCGCAGCAACCTCAGCTATAGCCGCTTTTTCAGCAGTTGCCAACGCGCTCATTTTCCAACCATAGGTACCCAACCCCCCGAATACTCCAACACTAGCTGCAACACCTCCTAACGCACACCCACACCTAAGACAACCTATTTCAATTTTATCGGTTAATGATTTTTCCCTTTTATCTTTTTCAATAATTTTTTGTATATTTTTGTCACGTTGTTCTTTATGTTTTTGTCTTTTATCTTTCAAACGTTCATCATATTCGCGTAATCGTTGTGTGGATTGTCGATCGAAATTTTCCTTCACTGATATCATCTCTTCATCTTTGTCATAATTTGACGATTGTATGTCCTTTTCGCTTAACACTCGCGATATATATATTGGTGTGTGATGTGGTGTTATGGATGGTTTATTTTTAGTATGTTCCTATAAAAAATATATAATATATATATATATATATATATATATATATATATTTGTTATAAATATGTATATGTTATATTTACATAAATAATAAAACACTATATATATATATATACTATTGTTGTCATTTTTTTATTCATACATATGATATTACTAATACATTTAATGGAAGAGCAAATAATAATATTTTAAAGTACTGCAGTTTCATATTTAATATGATACTTATATTATTTTACCATTACAATTATAACAAAATCACATAAAATACTTAATTTTATTTTATTAAAAGTATTACATATGTTTAAACTAATATATAGTTATAGGCTTATACTATAATGCACAATTATTTTTCCCATAATATAAAAATATATTCATTTACTGCAACCATATTTGTTCCTCTTATTCAGAACAAAAAAAAAAAAATAATAATAATAATAATAATAATAAATAGGAAGAAAAGAATATATAATATAATAAAATATTTCCATATTTTTTATAATTTTGATTTTTAATTTCTGCTACAATCTAATTTTATATCCTACGATAAATTATAATATTAATTTTATTTTTATATATGTGTATAACAAATAAAACTATAGTTACAAACAACTCGCTTTTTTTTTTGTGTTGTAAATTATATACAAATGTGTAGAGAAATAATTCTTAAAGGGTTAAAATATATATATAAGAACGTATTAGAATATATATGTATGTAATAGATATTAAAACATAAACGTGGTATTATTTCAATTATATAAAACAATTTACAATTAATATTGGGTATTATAATATATGATATGAAAAAAAATTTAAATTAATAGTAAAAAAATTATTTAATTTTGTTATTTTTCTAATTTCTTTTTCTGTTCTATAATTTATTGTATGTTATTCGTTTCTCTCTAATTTATCTAGGTTATTGCCAACGTTAATCTTATTATGATTTTATATAAAAATTCTTGGAAACTTTTTAAAACATTTAAATATTATTAAAGTACTAAATCATATAATTATGAAAAAAATATTTATATTTATTATTATTAGAAATTAAATATAAAAAGAACGAATTAGTGAAATTATATTTTATACATACTATTATATACTACATTGTATTTTTTTCTTTCGTTTTTATGTTATACCAGTAAATTCCACTAATAATTTAGAGATTGTACCATTTTGATAATATTTGCTAATATATATATATTTTTTTTAAATAATAATTATAGTATTTTATAATATATTAATGTTATTATTACATGTTCTAGGTAAATAATTACTTACTATATATTTTAATAATTATATTATTATAAATTATACAATTATATATATATTTATTAAAACTATGTATTGTGTAATTATAAATTATAATTACAAAAATGTTTTTAAATGTATATTAGGTTCAAATAATAAAGGAAACAAATTAAAATCAATTACCTTATTCCTTTTTTTTTATATATATATAACGAATAGACTATAAATTTATAAAAATGATTTCTTAATCTAAATAATTTATATTATATTCTTCATTTCATATATTTTTGTAATAAGATTAATGACAAATAGTGAAATATGTAAGCATTGCACATTATTCTAAAGATTAGTGTTGCTAAACCTTTCGTGTGGGTTTATTGTAAATATTAATTATTCTTGATATATTTATTTTCAAGTGCTTTTTCATAAATCATGGATCAATTTTTTTTTTATATTATTAAATGATACAACACTTATTTTAACGAAATATATATATATATATATATATATTTATATATATTAATGAATAAAAATTTTAAAAAGAGTATAAAGAAAAATATATGTTTTAAATTAAACAAAGATAATAAGTGCATTAATAAATATTATATAGGCCTAAACACCTAAACGTATATATATATATGCCATATATTATTTTTCTAAAGAATTATATATACCGACACTTGTGCGTTTATAATTTAATATATATATCAAAAAGCTATATGATTATTAAAGAATAAAAGTTTTTGAAAAAAAAAAAAAAATTAATATAATCAATAAAATAATTAATACAATAAATAATTAAAAAATTGACGCATAACAAAATATAATATATATGCGTACACTTAATACATATAAAAATTATATAGTTATTTTTTATGGAAAAAAAAACATGCTACATTCATAGAAAAACAGTACATGTACCAAACGTCCTGTCAACATCAAAAAATACCAAATACATAATATTTATTCTTCTAATAATTTTATGTATTGGAGTTTTTTCTTCATTTTTTTTTTTCTTCGATGTCTTAAAATCAAATATATTATCACCATAATTAAAACAATGACCACTATTGCAACAACAGAAGCAATAATAGTAATTTCGTAACCAGCATATGTAGCTTTTACCGCACCCACATTTGCTTCTGTAAGTGTTGTTGTTTGGGATGCTAATGTTTTCTCATAAACTTCGGCACCAGCTTGTGCGAGATTCTTAAACGTAGATTCACCACTGTTACGTACCGTATTACAAAAGGAATAATCACTTCCAGTTAGTTTATTAAAACAGGATTTACTAACTATGTCCTTAGCATTTTGAAATAGAGCAGAACCACACTTATAATTTGATTTATTAATCATTGGTATCAAATTAACTAATCCTTCTTCTGGGGTAAAAAGCTTAAGAAATTGTTTAAGTTGAAGGATGACTTCTCTCATACCAGCTTGCGTAGCAAGAGCAGTAGCCTCAGTTTCGGCCGCAGCCTTAGCAGCAGCAATAGCCAAAGGTTTCCACACAATTAGCTCCGCTTCAGCAATTCCTGCTAATACTCCTGAGGATGGTGCAACAATACCTCCAATATTTTGTATACATTTCAAACATGTTTTTTCCATTTTGTCCGCCATTGACTTTTCGCAAAGACATGTGGGAATGGCGTCACTTTGTATATCCGTGTCTAACGTGGCAAATTTGTCCATTAATTCTTTTTCTAATTTATCTTTTAAAATAATTTTTTGAATTTCTTTATCACATTGTTCTTTACATTTTTGGCGTGTAGTTTTCATCCTTTCGTCGTATTCGTGAAATCTTTGTGTTGTACGATCCTCAAATTGTTGCATTACCTTTTTCATTTCTGCGTCATTGTCATAATTGGCAGATGCATATAATGCACACTCGCATAATGTTCTATTAGTTTTTGTATGACGTGGTGTGATTGATTGTTTTCTTTTGTGGGTATTTACCTATAAAAAATATATCATATTTATTTTTGTTATAATTAGTTGTTTATTATTGTATATATATGTTATAAATATGTATATTTAAACTATATATAAGTTATATGGATATAAAGATTTAATAATTATATATATTGTATTGTAATAAATATATATATTATAATTATATTTATGAATATTTGATACATGCATGACATGAAGTTACCCATATATTTAATGGAAGTGCAAATAATAATATATTAATATAATGGACTTTCATTTTTTTATTGTGATACTTATATTATTATATGATTTAAACTATAACTAAAAGAATCACATAAAATATTTTATTTTATCTGATAAAAAATTAAATATGTTTAACATAAAATATAATTATATTTTTTATAATATAGCACAATTAACTTTCCATTATACAAATATATATATTGTTTTTTTCATAGTGGAACCATATTTGCCATTTTATTTAAAACACTAAAAGGAAAAAAAAAAAAAAATTAAAATTAAATAATTTTATTAAAACATTTTACATTTTTTATAATTTTGAATTTTAATTTATAATAAAATTTAATTTTATGTCATATCATAAATAACAATTAAAGTTTTTTTTTATAAAACTACATAATAAGTAAAACTGTAGTTGCAAACGTTTTTTTTTTTTTTTTTGTAAATAATATACAAATGTGTAGAATAGTAGTTGTTATGAGTGTAAACCATATATATATATATATAATAATAGCTCTTATAATATTTATCAAATAAATATAATTAAATATAATGTAATATAATTTCTATTGTGGAACCAGCAAAAAGATTAGTTTTATGTAATATTATATAATATTAATCTTAAAACAAATATAACCAAATAATTTTTATGCAAAGTTTTTATTTATATTTTTTTCTTTTTACTTTTTTTAATTTTTCTTTCTTAGCGTTATTGTATCATAGAATATTCTCTCTATTGTATCTATTATTTTATGTTACATAAATATGCTATTGTAATTTATAAATATATAATTAATAGAATATTTAAATTAACTGTATATTAGCCAATTATAAAATATAATTTCTTAATAAATTAAAAATATACTATTATTACAAGAATAAAATTTAAACGATTTTCCAATGATTCCACATAATCGCTTATTGTACTTTATATTGTTTTGAATAAATATAAATAATATAATTATAATAAATTTATAATTTGTATGTTGTAAACATTACATATATATATATAATATTTATATAATGATAAATATGATATATTTTTTGTAAAATGCATAAGAAATAAATAGTATGATTACATCATAATAGAAATTTTCTTAACGTTGTACTTTTTGAAAATAATCTTATAGTAATTATTACTATCCTATCATATTAATAATGATAAAATCTTTATAATAATATATACATAAATAGAAAAAATAAAATATATATACATATATTTGTTTTGGATATTTTGCAAGTTATTAATATATATATATATATTGTTTTAAATTTACTTTTATATTAATTATATATATTAGTATATTCAAAAAAAACTGATATTTCATAAATATAATTATTATTATATATAATATATTGTTACTATTTTTTAATAATGCCTATTGTAACATGAGATTAATTTATAGTTATTATATATTAATATTTTAATATATAGATATATACAGTGTTCAATATATTTTTGTGGTTAATATAAAAATATATATATATATTACATTTTTTTTAATATATGTCCTGTAATAACATAATACACATTGTATTTTATTGAAAGGGGAAATATATTAAAAAAATAAAAAAACACATTTTATTAACATAACAGTTTTTTTTACACATGACATTGATACGTAAAATTAGAATAAATATGTATTATATATATCATAAATATAAAATGATAAAGATTAATATTATTAATTAAATTTATATTTATTTATATTAGTTCATATTATATTAATTTAACTCTATTTAAAACAATATATCGTTATACGATTAATAATGTAATATATTTATTATATAATACATTCCACTATATATATATTTATATGATAAATTTAAAATATATATATTTTACGTTGTTGTTAAAGAGTCTATTATAAATATATATATATATATTTATATAAAATTTTTATAAAAACCAAAAAAATAATATATGTATATAACACTCATTTCACTAAAAAAAAAAATAAAATAAATATAAATTAAATAATTTAATAACCACATAAGTATAAACAAAAAAAAAATTATAGGGAAATAAAAAAAAAAAAATTATAAGGTTATAAACATTTAATTATGCTAATATGCTTCTATTATAAATCTAAAATTCACAAAAAATTAAATTGAATTTCATATGACGAAACCATATATTTATTGATTTAATAATTTTGTGTATTGGGCTTTTTTCTTCATTTTCTTTTTTCTACGATAACGTAAAACTAAATAAATTATGACCATAATTAAAACTATAATTATTATTGTAACAACAGAAGCAATAATATTATTACTCAATAAACTAGTATGTGATGCAAATTCAGCTGCTTTACATTTCTCAAAGGCTTCTTTAACTGCTGCTATGTTATCGCTATTATTTGTATTAAAGTCAGTAATCAATTTATCGTCAGCTATATAGGATATATACGTCCAAAATGGACTAGAGCTATCCGCCCCAAATTCATGGTAAACCGTATCATTTAAGTGTTGAATCATACCAAAAAGATCCACACTCTTCGTAAATTTTCTTGAAGAAAGCATTTGGTCCACAGTAAATTTTGGAACAGTAACTGAAGGACGATACTTCGCGAATATTTTAGTAATTTCAGTTATACCCACTTGTAAACCCTTTTTAATACCCGCTTCTGTAGCCAGTTTAGTGGCATGTTGTGACACTATCGCATACCATATACCGCTTGCTAAACCCCAAACAGGTAGAACACCACCCCCTAACGCACACCCACACTTCAGACAACCTTTTTCTACTTTTTCTGCTAATGATTTTTCCCTTTTATCTTTTTCTATAATTTTTTGTATATTTTTGTCACGTTGTTCTTTGTATTTTTGGCGTTTATCTTGCATTCTTTCGTTATATTTGCGCAATCGTTGTGAGGTACGATCATCAAAACGTTCCTTCACTGATTTCATATCCTCATCATTATTATAATTTGATGATTGTGTGTCACATTCACATAATGATCTATTAGTTTGTGTATGATGTGATGTTATGTATGGTTTATTTGTATTATGCTCCTATAAAAAATTCAATATATATATAATTGTGTTAAATATGTATATGATATATTTACCTTAAATTATAAGATACTATATATATATATATATATATTATTGTTGTCATTTTTTTTATTCATACATATGATGTTACTAATATATTTAATGGAAGAAAAAGTAATAATATTTTAGAGCACTGCAGTTTCATATTTAATGAGATACTTATATTATTTTATGATTAAAATTATAACAAAAAAAATTCATATATAAAATACTTAATTTTGTTTTATTAAAAGTATTACATATGTTTATTCTAATATATTATTATAGGCTTTTACTATAATACACAATTAATTTTCCCATTATGTAAATATATTTTTTTACTGCAACCATATTTTTTCCTTTTCTTCAAATCCAAAAAAAAAAAAAAACTAAAAAATAATAAATAGGAAGAAAAAAAAAATAATATAATAAACTATTTCCATATTTTTTATAATTTACCATCTTAATTTCTACTAAAATCTAATTTTATATCCTACGATAAATTATAATATTAATTTTATTTTAATATATTTGTATAACGAGTAAATCTATAGTTACAAACAACTTGTTCTTTTTTGTGTTGTAAATTATATACAAATGTTTAGAGAAATAATTTTTAAAGGTATACAATACGTATGTAAGAACATATTAGTATATATATATTAAATATATATTACAACGTAAACTTGGTATTATTTCAATTATATAAAACACTTTACAATAAATATTGTGTATCATAATAAAATAAATAAGTATTTTTCAAATTAATAGTAATTGTATTTATTTTTTTGTTCTAAAAATTGTTGTATGTTATACCTTTCTCTCTAATTTATCTACATAGTTGAAAGCATTAATATTATTATTTTTAAAATATTTTTGAAATTGATTTAAAAAAATTATTAATTAGTAAACTCTTTAATTATATAATTATCACAAAGAAATATTTTTCATATTTGTTATTATTAGAAAAGAAAATTCAAAAAAAAAAAAAAAAAAAAAAAGAATTAATGAAAATGAGAAATTATATATACTATTACTCTATACACTGCATTGTTTTATGTGGTGTTTTATCTTATACATATATATTCTATCTATAATAATAATAATAATTATTATTATATATATATGTGTTTCTTAAAATAATAATAGCATTTTAAAATTTATCATACATTAATTGTATTATTACATTTTGTAACAAAATAATTAATTACTACATATTTTAATAACTATATTATTATTATATTATAAATAACACGATGTTATACATATTACGAGAAAAAACAGAATTATTTTTAATTTATACATAACTTATAACTATAAAATAAAATAAATTCGTAGCATTTCTAAAAATTAAATTATTTCCTATAATGATGATGAGAGTACGTATGAGCACCAAAAAAAAAAAATTTAAACCACAAAAAAAAAAAAAAAAAAATTAAACCACAAATAAAAAAAAAAAAAAAAAAATTAAACCAAAAAAAAAAAAAAAAATTATAAACCAAGAAAAAAAAAAAAAAAATTAAACAAAAAAAAAAAAAAAAAAATTTATAACTGGAGCAATATGAAAAAGAAGAACATTAAAATATTGCTACAATAGCATGAACCTTATACGTATATATTTATTTTTTATTTTAGAAAAAAATATATTTTAACGATATGTGTAATAAATAACGGATCAATCCTTTTCATAAATTAATAGCTACATGGATACTATTAAAATTGAATTTTGAAATGTATGATGGATATTCATGAATAATTATATTTTATAATATAATATATTTTGTATTTCTGTTATTAGTTATTACTTTATATAACCATTGGTATAGACAATTTAATAAATATATGTTACATTAAGTTTTTATAAAATAGAGTAATACTATACATATATATATTTTACCATAAAACAACATAATTGATATTCATATAAATTTAGTTTACATATCTAATTTTTGTGTATTTTTCATCTTTTCTGTAAATATTGTCTTATATTCATTAAATAAATGATTTTTTAATGTATCAAAATACTTTATAAAAGCATAAATATAATTTTTCATTTCATCAATTGATGTTCCATCTTTAACTAATTTATAAAAATTAAGAGTATGTTCCACATTTGTGAAAGATAGTGCAACTTCATATCATTCATACATTTTTCCCATGTACGTTAATTAGTATTTCGACATATAAATTTTTTAGCCCGAAAATCATCATAACGTTGATATTCATATGTAAGTAAATATCCTTCTATATAATATGATAAATAACTTCATACATTTTTTCACTTTTGTCATATATGTTTATACTCCGGAAAAAATTAAAATACAATTAATATAAAAAGGAAAATATATGTCACATAAATATAATGATTTATTTATGCAAGGGTAATACAAAATATATATAGATAATATACATATGTGTTATGTACAAAAATTGATACTCCAAATACAAATATGATTATTATATAGTATTTTATAGAAATAAGTTATATTTTAT
>LT990231.1:25000-40000 GCA_900257145.2 Plasmodium billcollinsi
GCAGAAAAAGTATGGTACATTCAAGGGAAAGCAATACATGTACCAGACGTCCTACGAACATAAAAAAATACCAAACACATCATATCTATTCTTCTAATAATTTAATATATTGGAGTTTTTTCTTCATTTTTTTTTTTCGTCTATAACGTAAAATCAAATAAATAATCACCAAAATTAAAACTATAACTACTATTGCAATAATCGGAGCAATAATACTAGTGTTGTAACCTCCATATGCAGTGTCTACTGCAGCTGTGTATCTTGCTTGAAGTGCTGGTGTTTTGGTTGTCAATGTCTCCTGAAATGTGGTAACACCAACTTGTCCGAAACGCTTAATATTTAATGGACTCTCGTTCAGTATTGCCGTAGAACAAAAAATAGAATCACTTTTAGTTGCTGTATTTATACAGTCTTTAACAAATACTTTCTTAGCAGTTTCAACTAGAAGGGTACCATTATTATATGTTGATGGAGTGACAATTGATGACATATCAAAATATCTTTCACTTGGGTTAGTAAAATGCACACTCAATCCTTGAATTTTAAGTTTGACAGCTCGCACACCAGCATTCGTAGCAGCTTTCGTAGCCGCTTTCGTAGCAAGAGCAGTAGCGTCAGCAATTGCCTTAGTTTGCCACTGACTTAAAGTATATAAAGCTGTTGCACCTATCGACCCCAACTCAGGAATCGTACCACCCAATACACCTCCACATCGCAAACATCCTTTTTCCACTTTATCTGCTATCGACTTTTCGCAAATACATGTTGGAATAGCGTCACTTTGTATATGCGTGTCTAACGTGGCAAATTTGTCCATTAATTCTTTTTCTAATTTATCTTTTAATATAATTTTTTGGATTTCTTTGTCACATCGATCTTTACATTGCATTCGTTTACTTTGCATTCTTTCGTCATATTCATGAAATCTCTGTTGTGTTTGTCGATTAAAATTTTCCATAACTTCTTTCATTTGTAGATCATTGTCATAATTAGCCATATATAGGTCGCACTCGCATAATGATCTATTGGTATGTGTATGACATTTTGTGATCGATGGATTATTATTATTATTATTATTATGTGCCTATAAAAAAAGTGTATATATATGTAATGTTTAGTTGTTTTGTTTATTATTGTATATATAATTGTAATAAATATGTATATTTTGGCTATATATAATTTATATGGATATAATAATATAATCATTATATATATGGTGTCGTAATATATTTATATATATATATAATATTATAATATAATTATAGTAATTAATATTTAATACATATGTAACATGGAATTACCAATATATTTAATGGAAAAGCAAATAATAATATATTAATATAATGGACTTTCATTTTTTTTTTTTTTGTGATATTTATAATAATTTATGATTTAAATTATAACTACAAAAAATCACATAAAATGTTTTATTTTATTTTATAAATAAATTAAATAAAAAATGTTTAACCTAACATACGATCATAATTTATTTAATATAATTAACAATTATTTTCCCATTATGCAAATATATTTTTTTTTTATAGTGGAACCACATTTGCCATTTTATTTAAAACACTAAAAAAAAAAAAAAAAAAAAAAAAAATGTAAAAAAATTAATATTAAAAAAATTTATCAAAACATTTTACATTTTTTATAACTTTTTTTTTTTTTTTTTTTTAATTTTTAATAAAATTTTATTTTTATAAAACTATATAACAAGTAAAGCGGTAGTTACAAACAACTTTTTTTTTGTTGTAAATAACATAAAAGTGTGTAAATTAATAGTTGTTATATTTAAATTCCACATATGTATCATAATAGCTCTTATAATATTTATCAAAATAAATATCCTAAAATATGATGTAATATAATTATAATTGTGTAACTAATAACAAGATTAGTTTTATGCAATAAAATATAATATTAATCCTAAAACTAATATAATAAAATACATTCATATATATTTGAATATATATTGTTTTCTTTTTAGTTTTTTTCCATTTCGTTTCTTAGCGTTATTCTATGATAGAAAATTCTCTCTATTGTATCTATTATTTTATTCTACTTAATTATGCTATTGTAATTTATAAATAATATTATATATATATATATATATATATATATATATATATATATCAGGGTATTTAAATGAAATGTATAATAGCTTATTATAAAATATAATTTAAGAAATTATAAATATTCCATTATTATTATAAGAATACAATTTGAAATGTTTTCGAAAGATGCCACATATAATTATAATATATTTAATTCTTTTATATTTTAAAACATTACATATATATATATACTATATTTATATAAAACGAAATGTCATATAATATTTGTACAATATATAAAAAACTAATGTATTATTACATTATATTAATGGTTTTCTTAAAGTTGTACTTTTTAAAAATAAACGTATGGTAAATATTACTATAATATAATACTAATAATAATAATGATAAATTATTTATAACCATATATATAGAAAAAATAAACTATATATATATTAGTTTTTAATATTTTACCAGTTATTAATATTTATATATTTTATTTTATATTTACGTTTATATTAATTATATGTACTAATATCGTCAAAAAAAAAAACGGATATTTCATATATATAATTATTATATATAATATATTGTTACTATTTTATAATAATTCGTACTGTAAGATTAGGTTAATTCATACTTATTATATTATAGTGTGTTCATATATACATGTAATATGTTCAAAATATTTTTGTGGTTAATATATAATATATATATATATATATATATATATATTATATTTTTTCTTTTAATATATTTCCTGTAATAATATAAAACACCTTTTATTTTATTAAAAGGGAAAATATATATAAAAAAAAGAAAAAAATAAATTAATATGATGAAAAATAATTAACATACTATTTTATTTTATACATGACATTTTAATGTTAAATAATAATAAATATGTATTATATTTATTATAAAAATAAAATGATAAGGATGAATATTATTAATTAAAATTATATTTATTTATATTTGTTTATATTAATATAACTACATTTTAAATAATATATCGATATAAGACTAATTATATAATATATTTATTCTATAACATATTCCATTATATATATTTTTATATAAGGAATTTAAAATATATATGTTTCAAGATGTTTTAAAATAGTGTATAATAAATATATATATATATATATATATATATATATATATATGTATATATATACAAACAATATATACTAAAATCTATATTAAGAAAAAATATATATAATTTACACTCATTTCACTAAAAAAAAATAAATAAATATAAATTAATTAATTTAATAACTACATAACATTAAACAAAAAAAAAATTATAGGAAAAAAAAAATAAATAAAATGTTATAAATTTTGAATTATGATAATATCCATGTATTAATAAATGTAAAAATTCACAAAACATTAAATTGAATTTAATTTCATGAAACCATATGTTTATTGATTTAATAATTTTGTGTATTGGGCTTTTTTCTCCATTTTTTTTTTCCGTCTATAACGTAAAACTAAATAAATTATTATCATAACCAAAACTATAATCAATATGGCAAGGACAGAGTAACCAATTGCACTGTACAAAGGTGTATATTTAGCATGTTCTGCAGCTATTGCAGTTGCTTTACCTTCCTCAACAGCTTTTTCAACTGCTTCTACTGGTACATAATACATTTCATTAAAACCAGTAGGCGTCGTTTTAGCCGCATTATCTACTGCTTCGAAAAATAGTTCATGCGTACCACGCAGTTGGCTTTCTACATCACTGCTTATACATTTAAATATAGCACGAAGTGTTACTTCATCAGTAAACTTTCCTGCAGTAATCTTTTGTAGTACCTCAATTGCAGGTATCTCACGTTCTGGACAACCAAAAAAATCTTTTGCTATTGCTATGACTCTTTCCAAACCAACTTCTATACCTTTTTTAATACCCCCCGCTTTAGCTGCCACAGCACTAGCAGCCATTTCCGAACCATAGACGCCCAATCCCCCGAATACTCCAACACTTGCTGCAACACCTCCTAGCGCACACCCACACTTCAGACAACCTTTTTCTACTTTTTCTACTAATGATTTTTCCCTATTATCTTCTTCAATAATTTCTTGTATTCTTTTATCACGTTCTTCTTTACGTTTTTGGCGTTTATCTTTCATACGTTCTTGGTATTCTTGAAATCTTTGTGAGGTACGATCAACAAATTGTTGCATTACACTTTTCATACCCGTATCCTTGTCATAATTTGATGATTGTGTTTCACATTCACATAATGATCTATTGGTTTGTGTATGATTTGGTGTTATGATGGATGGTTTATTTGTATTATGTTCCTATAAAAAATTCAATATATATACATATGTATGTTATAATTAGTTGTTTATGATTACATATATTTTCGTAATGATTAGGTATATTGTATATTTACATAAACAATAAAACTTTATATATATATATTTATAAATATTTGATTCTTACTTGATATGATGTTACTAATATACTTAATGGAAGAAAAAGTAATAATATTTTAGAGCAGTGCAGATTCATAATTGTTGTGATTCTTATATTATTTTATGATTAAAATTATAACTAAAAAAATTCATATAGAATAATATATTTTATTGTGATATAAGTATTACGTATGCTTAACCTAATATATTATTATAGGCTTGTACTATAATACACAATTAATTTTCCCATTATGTAAATATATTTTTTTACTGAAACCATATTTTTGCATTTAATGAGAAAAATAAAATAATTAAAATTTTTGAAAAATAATATAATAAACTATTTCCATATTTTTTATAAATTACCATCTTAATTTCTACTAAAATCTAATTTTATATCCTACGATAAATTATAATATTAATTTTATTTTAATATATGTGTATAACGAGTAAATCTATAGTTAAAAACAACTTGTTCTTTTTTGTGTTGTAAATTATATACAAATCTTTAGAGAAATAATTCTTAAAGGTATAAAATACGTATATGGGAACTTACTTGTATATATATATTAAATACATATTACAACATAAAAGTGGTATTATTTCAATTATATAAAATAATTTACAATAAATATTGTGTATTATATTAAAAGATATAAGTATTTTTCAAACTAATAGTAATTGTATTTTTTTTTTTTTTTTGTTCTTGTTCTAAATATTGTTGTATGTTATAGTTTTCTCTCTAATTTATCTACGTAGTTGCAAAGATTAATATTATTATTTTTATATAAATATTTGAACATATTTAAAAAAATTATTAATTATTAAACTATTTAATTATATAATTATAACAAAAAAATATTTTTCAAATTCTTTATTATTAGAAAAGAAAATTCAAAAAAAAAAAAAAAAAAAAAAAAAAAATTAATCAAATGGAAAATTATATATGCTAGTACACAATACATTGTATTGTTTTACATAGTGTTTCATCTTGTACAAATATATTATATTCACAACTTGTATTATTATAAAAATATATTTCTTAAAATAGTAGTTATACTATATCACAATTTATCATACATTAATTGTATTATTACATGTTGTAACAAAATAATTAATTACTATATATTTTAATAACTATATTATTATTATATATTAAATAAGTAATACGATATTATACATATTACGAAAAAAAAACGGAGTTATTTATTTTTAATTTATACATAATTTATAAGTATAAAAAAAGAAACAAAAAAGTAAACCAAAAAAAAAAAAAAAAGAAAGCAAAATTTATAATTAGAACAAAATGAAAAGGCATGAACCAACCAAAAATAACGAAAATAGAAAACATTAAAATATTGTTATAATAGCATGAACCTTATACGCATATATTTTTTTTATTTTAGAAAAAAACTTTTTTTAGAATTATGTGCAATAAATAACTGATTAATCCTTTTCATAAATTTAGAGCTGCATTGATTCTTTTAAAATTGAATTTCGAAAAATTTGATGGATATTCACAAATAATTATATATTATAATATAATATGATATATTTTGTATTTGTTTTATGAGTTATTGCTTTATAAAACAACTGTTATAAAGAATTTAATAAATATATGTCATATTATATTCATAAAAATTTTGATATAATTATATATAATATAAATAAATAAATATATATATATATATATATATAAGAATTATTTAAAATCAATTAATAAATACCTAATTTCTCAAGGTAAAAAGGTCTTTAAAAAAAAAGATAATAATAATTAAATAATTAATACAATAACTAATAAATAAATAGGATATTAACAAAATACATTATATGTGTAAAAACGTAATGCATATAAAAATATATAGTTATTTTGTTATGGGAAAAAAAACATGGCATATTTAAAAAAAAAAACAATACATGTATCAAACGGCCTGTCACCATCTGCATAACAAACACATCATATCTATTCTTCTAATAATTTTATGTATTGGAGTTTTCTCTTCATTTTCTTTTTTCGTCGATAACGTAAAATTAAATAAATAATTATCATAATTAAAACAATAACTACAATTGCAATGATAGAAGCTGTTATAGCAGTCTGGCAACTACCATATGTAGTTGCTATCTCAGAAGTTTGTTGTCTTTTTAGTATATCAGTAACTGTTTTACTAGTGTTTTTTGTAATGAAATCAGCAGCTTCTTCAACTTTTATAGCAAATTGCTCTAACCGTTGTACTATAGGACTTGAGTCTGGAGGAGCTGTTGGGTAAAATTTTGGAGATGTACCTAATCTCAATCCAATTTGGTCGCATGTAGTAGTATCAAGAATGGATGACGTCCCACACATCACCTGGCGTTGGTCATAAAGAGCTTGAGCAAGCGTTTGGATATTCATATGATATTTTGTAGTAAAATAGGATTCCAATGAATTAATACCTAATTTCTCTGTAAAGAAAAGTTTTTTTAATCCTCCAGTAACTACATGCATACCTGCAATATCACCATAAAATTTACCCACGACTGCACCCTCCTTCATGGCATATCTTGCAGCAGTCTCAAGTGCTCCAAATTTCCAGGCACTCATAACAGCTTCACCAATTCCTCCCAATATACCAACACCTGGAGCCACACCCCCACCCAACACGCCTCCACATCTCAAACATCCTTTTTCGACTTTATCCGCGATCGACTTTTCGCAAATACATGTTGGAATGGCGTCCCTTTGTATATCCGTGTCTAACGTGGCAAACTTTTCTGCCATTTGCTTTTCTAATTTATCTTTTAATATAATTTTTTGTATTTCTTTGTCACATTGATCTTTACATTGCTTTCGTTTTTCGACCATACGTTCATCGTATTCGTGAAATCTTTGTGATGTACGATCCTCAAATTGTTGCATTATTTTTTTCATTTCTGGATCACTGTCATAATTGGCAGGCGTATACAATTCGCACTCGCATAATGATCTATTGGTTTGTGTATGACGTGGTGTGATGAATGTATTTTTTTTGTGGGTATTTACCTATAAAAAATATATCATATTTATTTTTGTTATAATCAGTTCTTTATGATTATATATATTTGTTGTAAATATGTATATTGTATATTTATATAAATAATAAAAATTCACATATATATTCTATTATTATTATTATTATTTCATGTATACATGACATTTTTTTACCAATATATTTAATGCATGCGCAAACAAAAAAATTTTAATATAATGGACTTTCATTTTTTATTGTGATACTTATATTATTTTATGATAAAAATTATAACTAAAAAAAACACATAAAATATTTTATTTTATATTATACATAAATTAAATATTTTTAACCTAAAATATGATTATAATTTATTTAATATAATTAGCAATTATTTTTCCATTATGTAAATATATAATTTTTTTTATAGTGGAACCACTTTTGCCATTTTATTTATAACATAATACAAAAAAAAAAAAAAAATAAATAAATAAAAAAAAAATTAAAATTAAATTAAAACATATCTAAATATATTACATTTTTTATAATTTTGTTTAAATTTTTATTGAAATTTAATTTTATATCAGCACAATAAATTATAATGGTAATTGTTTTTATTTTTTTCATATTTTTCAATAATATGTTACAATATAGTAATAATCAACGTATTGTTGTGCTTTAAATTATATATAAATGTGTAAAACTGTAGTTTTAAAAATTGTACATGACAAATATATATAATACCAATTTGTAATGTATATATATATGAAATACGTATGAAATAGTTATTCAAACATATAATTTCGTAACGTTGCTGTTATAAAAACAATTAACAACAAATATTGTGCATCCTAATAAATGATATAAAATATCTTTAAATTAATAGTATATATATATATATATATTCATAAATCAATTTTTATATATTATGTTATTTGTTTTGTTCTTAAATTTATTGTATGTTAAACCATTCTCTCTAATTTATCTATATTATTACTAAGATTAATATTGTTATTTTTATAAAAATACTTAAAAGTATTTAAAATATTTATTTATTACTAAAGTAATAAATCATATTATCATGATAAAAAAATATATTTTTATTTATTATTATTATTATTAAGTAACAACAAAAATAAAAAACAGAAGTTACCAATATGAGAAATTATACATATAATAAAATAGTACATTATTAGTTTTATGTAGTGTTGTATGTTATACTAATAGATTATATTCATAATTTATAGATAGTAACACTCTGATAATATATTATTGTATATATATATTATTTCAACTTTCTATTTTGCGATATTTGAAAGTAAAGAATGTAATATGTTTTATTTTTTTCTATTATACTTTTCTATGAAAAGTATGAATGCTTTAAAATTTTTAAAATTTGTATTGATATATATTATACATTTATATAAGAGACACAATTTTATATATATTATATGAATTGTATATATTTCGCGCAGTTCTTTTGTTTTGGACTCATAAAATATGATCATTGCAAAATATATTTATGTATTTGAAAATATATGGTTTATGTAAAACTTTTATATTTATTAAAAATAAAATATATTATATCTTTTTTAATGATTGAGTATTTTTGATTAACATTAAAGTATTGTATAAATATTTATTTTTTTGTGAAATCAGAAAATTGTTTATTTTATCTTATAATTGGTATTTGAATATATGTTACCATATAGTTTGCTAAAATATATATTTTTATATAAAATATTGAATTTTCATTCTTTTTTTTATTATGAAACCTTTGTATACCTGTTTGTATAAAATAAAATATAAATAAAATAAAATGGAATTTTATAGGATATAATATTTAAAAAAAACAAAAATCATTTTTTTCTTTAAAAAACGATAATATTTTATTTGATTTAGATATAAAACAATATATTTAAAACATTTCTATGATGTATAAGTACGTTGTAATTAACAGTAATATTATTAATAGGAAAAAAATTTCTTTATAATTTAATTGTATAATATTTATTTAATATAAAAATTGAATAAAGGTTTTCTAAATAAATATTACAATATAAAATTCAAAAGAATAAAAAGAATTATAAGTTATTGTAATTAAAATTAACATCAGAATTATATATTTGTTTAAATTATTGAAGTCATAAATATATATTAAATATAATAGTTGTCTCTTACTATTTTAAGTTTTGAATTAATTATTGTATATAAATATATTTTTTCATTCAGAAATGAATATTTAAATAATATTATATGTGTAAAAAAAAAAATATATTATAAAATATAATTTATATACAATTAAGTAACATCGTCTATATTCTAAATTATACCTTACTTACATAAATGTTTCTTGCATTCATGTTTCAATGATCTTTTTCTTCTTCTATATAACCATATGTATAATATTATAAGCACAACAGCCAATATAAGTAGAACCAAAGCCGCAATACCCCAGGGCTGTAATGCACCTATAGCATATGTTGGAATACTTCCGACAACATCAGCACCCCAAGCTGCCTCACCTGCAAACATATTATATATACTGACAGAGGATGAGAACGCATTATAAGGTTTAGGTGAGCCAGCAATAAATTTAATGATTGCATCTTTCGTAGCTAACAAACCTATCCATGTTAACAGTACACTACCAACTGAGCAAGAACATATTCCACCTATACATCTGTGTTTTAAGTGTTTTAAATACTTATCTTTGCCTTTTCTTTTTGTTAAATCTGTATTATTAATATCACTACATTCACATGATGAAGATTTTTCATCATCATTTGTGTACATACCCGATTTTAACATAATATGATTTTCTTCACCAAACACTTCTTCATAAGTTTCCAATAAATCTTTTTCTGTCGTTGACATAGGTCCTGCATCATTTCCACCTGTAAATTTTGTTCCATTTTTTTCTACTAGTTCTTTTAATTGTTCATATGGTTCATGAGTTTGTTGGTATTTTTTGATTGCTTCTTCGTTCATTTTATCAATTATTTCTTTGAGTTCTGGATCATTATGATAATGTGGATTATGATTTTTCGTTTGTGCTAATAATCTTGATTTTATGGTTGTTCCTTGTGTGTTATTTGTTATGAGGCTTCTATTATAATGACTCTTTTCACAATTTTCCTAAAAAAAAAACAATAAATGAATATATGTTGAATATATTATAATCGTTTTATTATATATTTATGTTATTGTAATATTAATGTATTTTTGTACATACATTATGTGGTAATACTAAAGTATTTATCACAAAGGTAAATAATAACATTTTAACGAAATATGTGCTCATTTTTAATTCAAAAAAATAATATTTTATATTTCAAATTGTATTAATTTAATTTGAATCAATGATGTATTTTGTTTTCTAATGTATAATTTAAATAATAAATTGATAAGCGGAAATTTTGTTGTACTTTTATGGTATAATAACATTATAGTTTCATCTTACATATAATTTAATTTATGACTATATTCATTTAACATTTAAAAAAAAAAAAATTTAAATATGTTATAAAATAAATAAATTTTTTTTTTTTTATTTTATATTATATTATATTATTTTTTTTTTATTTTTCTTAAAATAATTCTCTCATATATATATATATATATATATATATTATAAATTTTTAATAAATAACAATATATTTTCCTTCAAATACACATATAAATGTGTATAACAATAGGTGTTATGGGTGTAAACCATATATATATCATAATAGCCCTCATGCTTTTTATAAAAAAAATATCCTAAAATATATTCTAATATGATTATTATTTTTGAAATAATAACAAATTTTCTTGTATTTAATAAAATATAATATTGATCTTAAAACTAACAAAATAAAATAATTTTATATGTATATTATTATATATATTTGTTCTTTTTAGTTTATTTTATTTTTGTTTCTAAGCCTTATTATATGATAGAAAATTCTCTCTATTGTATCTAATAATTTATGTTATTTAATTATGTTATTTTAATTTATAAATATATAATTAATAGCATATTTAAATTAACTGTATATTAGCCAATTATAAAATATAATTTTTGAATAAATTAAAAAGATACTATTATTACAAGAATAAAATTTAAACGATTTTCCAATGATTCCACATAATCTCATATTGTATTTTATATTGTTTTGAATAAGTAAAAATAATATAATTATAATATATTTCTAATTTATATGTTGTAAACATTATATATATATATATTATATTTATATAATGATAAATATGATATATGTTTTGTAAAATGTATAAGAAATTAATACTATGATTACATTATAATTGAAATTTTCTTAAAGTTGTACTTTTTGAAAATAATCTTATAGTAAAAATTACTATTCTATAATATTAATAATGATAAATTCTTTATAATAATATATACATAAATAGAAAAAATAAACTATATATACATATATTTGTTTTGGATATTTTGCAAGTTATTAATATATATATATTGTTTTAAATTTACTTTTATATTAAGCATATATATCAGTATATTTAAAAAAAAACTGATATTTCATAAATATAATTATTATTATATAATATATTGTTACTATTTTTTTATAATTATTATTGTAAGATTAAGTTAATTTATACTTATTATATTTTAATATGTTAATATATAGATATATATAGTGTTCAAAATATTTTTGTCGTTAATATAAAAGTATATATATATATATTACATTTTTTTTAATATGTGTCCTGTAATAACATAATACACATTTTATTTTATTGAAAGGGGAAAAATATTAAAAAACAAAAAGAAAAAAAACAAAAAAAATCTTATTAACATAACATTTTTTTTTACACATGACATTGATATGTAAAATTAGAATAAATATTTATTACATATATTATAAAAATAAAATGATATAGATGAATTATATGAATTAAATTTATATTTATTTATATTAGTTCATATTATATTAATATAACTCTATTTAAAACAATATATACTTATAAGATTAATAATGTAATATATTAATTATATAATATATTACATTATATATATATTTATATGAGAAATTTAAAATATATATGTTGTAAGTTGTTGTTAAAGAGTGTATTATAAATATATATATATATTTATATAAAATCTTTATAAAAACCAAAAAAAGAATATATGTAAATAACACTCTTTTCACTAAAAAAAAAAAAAATAAATAAATATAAATTAAATAATTTAATAACCACATAAGTATAAACAAATAAAAAATTATAGGAAAAAAAAAAAGAAAATATTATGTAATAAAAATTGAATTATCATAATATCCATGTAATAAAAAATATAAAATTCACAAAACACTAAATTGCATTTGATATCACGGAACCATATATTTATTGATTTAATATTTTTGTGTATTGGGCTTTTTTCTTCATTTTCTTTTTTCGTCGATAACGTAAAACTAAATATATAATTATCATAACTAAAGCTATAATTAATATGGCAAGGACAGAGTAACCAATTGCACTGTACGAACTGTAACTTGTAGCTGCTATCTCAGTAGTTTTTTGTTCGGTTAGCGTAGCAGTAACTTTTTTAGTAGCAACAGTTTTGGCATTTGAGATGATATTTTCTACACCCATTTTTATGGATTCGCTCGCTAAATTAGCCTTCCCTGGAATTTTCTCTGCAGCTCCAAAAATTTCCCTCACCCATGAGCAAAAAGGCTCACGAGCGCCAGGGCCACCAATTATACATGACGATGCGTTATATTGTCTATTTATAGCATGAGCAATCACTGATGCACTAGGATAAGTATTTGGAGTAAATAATGATTGCAATCCCGGAACACCCTGAATTGATACACCTATTTCTTGTAATCCTGCAATGACTTCCTTAATAATTTCCGGAATACGTGCTGCTTCACCGGCCGCAGCAACCTCAGCTATGGCCGCATCAGTAGCAGCAGCAATAGCAGCGGTTTTCGAACCATAGACACCCAATCCCCCAAATACTCCAACACTTGCTGCAACACCCCCTAGCCCACACCCACACCTAAGACATCCTTTTTCTACTTTATCGGCTAATGATTTTTCCCTCTTATCTTTTTCAATAATTTTTTGTATATTTTTATCACGTTCTTCTTTACGTTTTTGGCGTTTATCTTGCATCCTTTCGTCATATTCGCGTAATCTTTGTGAAGTTTGTCGATCGAAATGTTCCTTCACTGATTTGATATCCTCATCCTTATTATAATTTGACGATTGTTTGTCACATTCACATAATGATCTATTGGTTTGTGTATGATGTTGTATGATGTATGGTTCATTATTATTATTATGTGCCTATGAAAAATATATTATATGTATATATATATATATATATATATATTTGTTTTAAATTTGTATATTGTATATTTACATAAATAATAATACTTTACATATATATATATATATATATATATATATATATATTTATAAATATTTCATTCGTACATATGATGATGATGTTAACAATATATTTAATGGAAGAAAAATTAATAATATTTTAGAGCAGTGCAGTTTCATATTTAATGAGATACTTATATTATTTTATGATTAAAATTATAACTAAAAAAATTCATATAGAATAATATATTTTATTGTGATATAAGTATTACATGTGTTTAATCTAATATATTATTATAGGCTTGTACTATAATACACAATTATTTTTCCCATTATGTGAATATATTTTTTTACTGCAACCATATTTTTCCCTTTTTTTCAAAACAAAAAAAAAAAATTAAAAAATAATAAATAGGAAGAATAAAAAAATAATATAATAAACTATTTCCATATTTTTTTACTTTTGAATTTTAATTTCTACTAAAATCTAATTTTATATCCTACGATAAGTTATAATATTAATTTTATTTTAATATATGTGTATAACGAGTAAATCTATAGTTGCAAACTTGTTCTTTTTTGTGTTGTACATTATATACAAATGCTTAGAGAAATAATTGTTAAAGGTGTTCAAAACGTATATAAGAACATATTAGTACATATATATTAAATACATATTACAACATAAACTTGGTTTTATTTCAATTATATAAAATAATTTACAATCATTATTGTGTATTATTTAAAAGATATAAGTATTTTTCAATCTAATAGTAATTGTATTTATTTTAAGTTTTGTTATTATTTTTTTTTTTTTTTTTTCCAAAATTTGTTATATGTTATACCTTTCTCTCTAATTTATCTACATAGTTGAAAGCATTAATATTATTATTTTTAAAATATATTTGAAGTTAATTTAAAAAAATTATTAATTAGTAAACTCTTTAATTATATAATTATCACAAAGAAATATTTTTCATAATTATTATTATTAGAAAAGCAAATTCAAAAAAAAAAAAAAAAAAAAAAAAGAATTAATGAAAATGAGAAATTATATATACTACTACAGAATACATTGTATGTTTTATGTAGTGCTTTATCTTATACATATATATTCTATCTATAATAATAATAATAATTATTATTATATATATATGTGTTTCTTAAAA
>LT990231.1:42500-76189 GCA_900257145.2 Plasmodium billcollinsi
CGTTTTTTTTTTATCATATATATATATGCATATGTGTATATTTGATATTATGCAATTGTTTTTTTGTTGTTTTTGCTGTTTTTTGCGTTCTTTCTATATGTTCTTTGTACCATATATTTATTCTTACTATTTTTTATAATATTATATTTGTATACACACTTGTATCAAAACGTTAATGTTTATAATAATAATTTTTATATATATTTATTAATTATTATATTTTTCCCTTTTTTCTTTATAAATCACTGTTTTCTTTTTTTTCTTGTTTTTTTTTTTCCTTATATTATAACATTTTTTTTTCCCTTCCTTTTAATTTATTAGTTCCTATTTTTTTTTTTCCAACAAAATCAAATAATTCCATATTGTAACAAAAATAAATAAATAATTAATTACAAAACTAAAACCATGTCAAGAAAAATTGAAAGATTAAACATGTTTATATGAATAACTAATGATTACATACAAATACAAATATTAATACATACAATTACATAGATACTTATTTGTCTCGTATTTATTCAAATGCAAATATATATATGTAATATATGTTGGAGATAATTTAATAATATATATATAAAGAATATGCTTTTATTATTATAGAGTCTTGTTTTTAAAGGTGTTATAATATAAAAAAAAATCAATATACATATATATATATAAACAATATCAAAATAGAAATGAGTGGGAAAACGTAATTATGTTTAATGTTAATAAAAATTATTTTGTTTTGTTTTTTTTGGTTTTTGATTTCCATATTGTTCCCCTTTTTTACCTTTATGTTTATATATATTTAATGTAATTGTTCTGCTTTCGTATTTTTGTTAGTGCTATTATATATATATATATATATATATATATTATGTATTTCTTTTATTTTTCCCACATTTTGTATTCATAATGTTATGATATGTTTTATAATATACTAAGTATACAACATGATATGATATATATTAATTAATCCATATATATATATATAATATTATAGGTTTTTGTAGGTAATATATTTGTCAAAATATAAATGTTTATTCATATTAATTTTTTTATTATATAAATATGGACTCATTTTTTGTTTATTTCAATAATATGTTTCTTACAATTAGTAATAATTATTATTAACATACATATGTGTTTTTGTTATATTTTATTATATAACATTTAATATGGAGTATTATATATATATATATATATATATATTCTACATTATTGTTCCTTTAATATATATACATAAATTTATATATGAGTTCAGTATTTAATATATATATATTAAAAAAATATATGATTTATTACAAATTAAATGTGTTTGAAAAAAAAAAAAAAACTAATATAATCAATAAAATAATTAACACAATAAGTAATCGAAAACATTGACACATAATAAAATATAATATATGTGTAAAAACGTAATGCATATAAAAATATATAGTTATTTTGTTATGGGAAAAAAAACATGGCATATTTAAAAAAAAAAACAATACATGTATCAAACGGCCTGTCACCATCTGCATAACAAACACATCATATCTATTCTTCTAATAATTTTATGTATTGGAGTTTTCTCTTCATTTTCTTTTTTCGTCGATAACGTAAAATTAAATAAATAATTATCATAATTAAAACAATAACTACAATTGCAATAATTGAAACATATATAGAAGTAGTGGTACTGTTAAATCCACCTTCTATCAAAGCGGTCTGTTTAGTCATGATATCAGTATAAGTTGCAGAACTCACCCGAGCAGCTTCGGCATCAGCAGTAAGTTCAGCTTTTTCAGCAAGCCTTTCTATCATTCTTGGTATAGCATCTTTCGGTGGAAGACCATTTGGATTACCATTTGGTAGACGTGTACCTAACCTAACACCAAATGGTATGCAGTTAGCACCACCATCAGGGGCCGTTATCCCACAGAACTGAGTTTTTTTTGCAACAATAGCACCAGAAAATGTTTTCAGATCAGCAAAATGCTCTATTTTAATCATGGATTGGTATATGTCAGAACAATATTCCTCTATACCCCAATCTTTTAAAAATTTAATAACTCCTTTCATACCTGCAGCTTTACCGGCAGCTATACCCTTAGCAGCACCCTCCTTCATGGCATATCTTGCAGCAGTCTCAAGTGCTCCAAATTTCCAGGCACTCATAACAGCTTCACCAATTCCTCCCAATATACCAACACCTGGAGCCACACCCCCACCCAACACGCCTCCACATCTCAAACATCCTTTTTCGACTTTATCCGCGATCGACTTTTCGCAAATACATGTTGGAATGGCGTCCCTTTGTATATCCGTGTCTAACGTGGCAAATTTGTCCATTAATTCTTTTTCTAATTTATCTTTTAATATAATTTTTTGTATTTCTTTGTCACATTGATCTTTACATTGCTTTCGTTTTTCGACCATACGTTCATCGTATTCGTGAAACCTTTGTTGTGTCTGTTTATAGAAATTATCCATCACAGCTTTCATTTGTGGGTCATTATCATAGTTGGTAGGTGCATATAATTCACACTCGCATAATAACCTGGTGATTGGTGTAGAGAGTGGTGTGGTGCTTTTATGGTTCCTTTGGATATTTACCTATAAAAAATGGTGACATATATATGTATGTTATAATTAGTTGTTTATTATTTTTATATAATTATAATAAAATTGTATATTTTGATTATATATATATCATATATGGATATACAGTTATAATAATTACATATATGTTATCCTAATATATTTATATATATATAATATTATAACATAATTATATTAATTATTATTTAATATATATGTGACATGGGATTACCAATATATTTAATGGAACAGAAAATAATAATATATTAATATAATGGACTTTCATTTTTATTGTGATACTTCTATTATTTTATGATTTAAATTATAACTAGAAAAATCACATAAAATATTTTATTTTATATTATAAATAAATTATACGTACGCAATATAAAATATAATTACATTTTTTATAATATACCACAATTAACTTTCCATTATACAAATATATATATATTTTTTTTTATAGTGGAACCATATTTGCCATTTTATTTATTACAAAAAAAAAAAAAAAAAAAAACAATGTAAAAAATTTAATATTAAAAAAATTAATCAAAATATTTTACATTTTTTATAATTTTTTTTTTTCTATTTTAATTTTTAATAAAATTTAATTTTAAATCATACGATATATTACAATTAAATTTCATTTTTATAAAACTATATAACAAGTAAAGCGGTAGTTACAAACAACTTTTTTTTTGTTGTAAATAACATAAAAGTGTGTAAATTAATAGTTATTATATTTAAATGCCACATATGTATCATAATAGCTCTTATAATATTTATCAAAATAAATATCCTAAAATATTATGTACTATAATTATAATTGTGTAACTAATAACAAGATTAGTTTTATGCAATAAAATATAATATTAATCCTAAAATTAATCTAATAAAATACATTCATATATATTTGAATATATATTTTTTTCTTTTTAGTTTTTTTCCTTTTCTTTCTTAGCGTTAATCTATGATAGAAAATTCTCTCTATTGTATCTATTATTTTTATTCTACTTAATTATGATATTGTAATTTATAAATAATATGATATATATATATATATAACAGTGTATTTAAATGAAATGTATAATAGCTTATTATGAAATATAATTTAATAAATTAGAAATATTACATTATTATTGCAAGAATACAATTTGAAAAGTTTTCGGAAGATGCCACATATAATTATAATATATTTATTTTTTTTATGTTTTAAAACATTACATATATATATATATATATATATATATATATATATACTATATTTATATAAAACGTAATGTCATATAATATTTGTACAATATATAAAAATCTAATGTTAATATTACATTATATTAATGGTTTTCTTAAAGATGTACTTTTTAAAAATAAAGTATAGTAAATATTACTATACTATAATATTAATAATAATAAATTATTTATAATCATATAGAAATAGAACAAATAAGTAATACATATTTATTTATTTATTTTGGATATTTTTCAAATTATTAATATTTATATATTGTTTTAAATTAACTTTTATATTAATTATATTTACAAGTATCTCCAAAAACAATTCATATCCATAAATATAATTATTATTATATTAATATATTGTTAATATTTTATAATAATGCTTATTGTACGAATAGGTTAATTCATATTTATTATATTATAATGTGTTGATATATATATATATATATATATAATCCTTACGAAAATAGAAATTAGTTCACCATAGTATTTATGTTTTATATTAATAAACATTATTTTTTTTTTTTTTTTTTTGTTTCTTTGTTTTTTTCTTTTTTTCGTATTTCTCTCTTAAGTTTTTAATTATTTCCTGTAATTGTTCTGCTGTCGTATTTTTCCTAGTGTTCTTTTATATATATAGTATGCATTTTTTAAATTTTGTCCACTTTTTCTATTTATTGTATTGTGCTATTTTTAATAATACATATAAAATGTACATAACGACAAATGAAATATACAAATTAATACATATATATATAATATGATAGGTTTTTGTAGGTAACATATTTGTTAAAATAAATATATTTATTTATATTAATTTTTTTATGGCATAAATATGGACTAATATTTTTTTTTCTTTGAATATTATGTTTTGTACAATTAATTACTATTAACATATATATATATTTTGTTATAAAACATTTAATATGAGTAATTATATATATATATATATATATATATATATATATATATATGCTGCATTATTAGTTCCTAAAGAATTACATATACCTACACATATAAATGAATATTTAATATATATATTAATAAAAAAAAGTTTTATTAAAGAATAAAAGTCTTCATATAAAAAAAAAGAAACTTAATATAATAGTAAATTAATACAATAAATAGTAAAAAAATTGACACATAACAAAATACATGTATAAAAACGTAATAATTATAAAATTATATAGTTATTTATAACGGAAAAAAAAGCATTGTACATTCAAAGAAAAACAATACGTGTACCAAACGACCTACCGACGTCAATATAACACATAATATCTATTCTTCTAATAGTTTTATGTATTGGAGCTTTTTCTTCATTTTTTTTTTTCGTCGATAACGTAAAATAAAATAAATTATTACCAAAAGTAAAACTATAATTAATAATGCAACAACAGAGGAAGTTATAGCAGTAGATAAACTACTAGTAGTCGATGCATAGTTGGTAGCAACCTCAACAGCTTTGGCTTGAGCAGCTTGTGGAGCTTTTGTAACAATTTGATTCAACGCTCCTGTTACAACGGGTTCCACTTCAGGACCAGGTTTTGGACCATTTATTACACTTGTACACATAGATGTGGGCGACAACCGACAGGACGCCACGAATTCCTTTTGAATAATACCAGCAAATTGTGTGACGTTACGAAAATCTTTTATACTAGAAATTCCTTTCAATATTTCAGGAATTAATTTCTCTACACCCAAAGTTTTTAATGTTTCTTTAATTACATTCATACCTGCGTCCATAGCAGTTTTTGCAACTGTAGTAGCAACATAATTTGTCCATCCCGCATACCCTGCACCACAAATCAGACCCCAAACAGGTAGAACACCACCTCCTAACGCACACCCACATCTCAGACAACCTTTTTCTACTTTTTCTGCTAATGATTTTTCCCTTTTATCTTCTTCAATAATTTTTTGTATATTTTTGTCACGTTGTTCTTTACGTTTTTGGCGTTTTTCTTTCAAACGCTCTTTGTATTCTTCAAAACGTTGTGAGTTACGATCAACAAATTGTTGCATTACACTTTTCATACACGTATCCTTGTCATAATTTGATGATTGTGTGTTGCATTCACATAATGATCTATTAGTTTGTGTATGATGTGGTGTTACGTATGGTTCATTATTATTATTATGTGCCTATGAAAAAAATATCATATATATATAATTGTCTTAAATATGTATATTGTACATTTACATAAATAATAAAACTTTATATATATATATATATATATATTTATATTTATTCATTTATAAATGTTTGATTCTTACTTGGTATGATGTTACTAATATATTTAATGGAAGAAAAAGTAATAATATTTTAGAGTAGTGCAGTTTCATATTTAATGAGATACTTATATTATTTTATTATTAAAATTATAAAAAAAAAATTCATATATAATAATATATTTTATTGTTATATAAGAATTACGTATGCTTAACCTAATATATTACTATAGGCTTGTACTATAATACACAATTAATTTTCCCATTATGTAAATATATTTTTTTTACTGCAACCATATTTTTGAATTTATTGAAAAGAATAAAATAATTAAACTTTATGAAAAATAATATAATAAAATAATTCCATATTATTTATGATTTATCATTTTAATTTCTACTAAAATCCAATTTTATATCATATGATAAATTGTAATATTAATTTTATTTTTATATATGTATATAACAAATAAAACTATAGATAAAAACAACTTGTTTTGCTTTTTGTGTTGTAAATAATATACAAATGTATAGAGAAATAATTGTTAAAGGTATGCAGTACTTATATAAGAACGTATTAGAACATATATATATTAAATACATATTACAACATAAACTTGGTATCATTTCAATTATATAAAACAATTTTCAATTAATATTGTGTATCATAATAAAAGAAATAAGTATTTTTCAAACTAATAGTAATTGTATTTTTTTTTAGGTTTTTTTATTATTTTTTTTTTTCTATTGTTCTAAAAATTGTTGTATGTAATACCTTTCCCTCTAATTTATCTACGTAGTTGCAAAGATTAATATTATTATTTTTATAAAAATATTTGAACTCATTTAAAAAAATTATTAATTATTAAACTATTTAATTATAAAATTCTCAAATAAAAAAATATTTTTCATATTTGTTATTATTAGAAAAGAAAATTCAAAAAAACAAAAAAAAAAAAAAAAAAGAATTAATGAAAATGAGAAATTATATATACTATTACAGAATACATTGTATTGTTTTATGCAGTGTTTTATCTTATACATATATATTCTATCTATAATAATAATAATAATTATTATTATATATATATGTTTTTCTTAAAATAATAATAGCATTTTAAAATTTATCATACATTAATTGTATTATTACATTTTGTAACAATATAATTAATTACTACATATTTTAATAACTATATTATTGCTATATTATAAATAACACAATGTTATATATATTACGAGAAAAAACGGAATTATTTTTAATTTATACATAATTTATAATTATAAAAAAAAAAAAATTCGTAGCATTTCTAAAAATTAAATTATTTCCTATAATGATGATGATAGTACGTATGAGTACAAAAAAAAAAAAATTTAAACCACAAAAAAAAAAAAAAAAAAAAATTAAACCAAAAAAAAAAAAGAAAATTTATAACTGGAACAATATCAAAAAGAACATTAAAATATTGCTACAATAGCATGAACCTTATACATATATATTTATTTTTTATTTTAGAAAAAAATATATTTTAATGATATGCGTAATAATTAACCGATCCATCCATTTCATAAATTAATAGCTACATGGATATTATTAAAATTGAATTTTGAAATGTATGATGGATACTCATGAATAATTAAATATTATAATATAATATATTTTGTATTTTTTCATTATATATTCCATTATAAAACCGATAATATAAAGCATTTAATAAATATATGTTACATTATGTTTTTATCTAATACAGAAAAATTATTTATACATGTATTTTCACATATAACAAAATAATTGATATTCATATAAATTTAGTTTACATATCTAATCGTTCTGTATTTATCATCCCTTCTGTAAATATTGTCTTATGTTCCTTATATAAATCATTTTTTAATGTATCAAAATACTTTATAAAAGCATAAATATAATTTTTCATTTCATCAATTGATGTTCCATCTTTACCTAATTTATGAAAATTAAGAGTATGTTCCACATTTGTGAAAGATAGTGCAACTTCATATCATTCATAGATTTTTCCCATGTACGGTATTTAGTACTTCGATATATAGGTTTATTACCCCTAAAATCATGATAACATTGATATTCATATGTAAGTAAATATCCTTCTATATAATATGATAAATAACTTCATACATTTTTCCACTTTTGTCATATATGTTTTTACTCTGAAGAAAATTAAAATATAATTAATATAAAAAGGAAAATATATATCATATAAATATAATAATTTATTTATGCAAGGGTAATTCAAAATATATATATAGAAAATAACTACATATGTGTTATTTACGTAAAATGATACTCCAAATAGAAATATTATTATTATATATTATTTTACAGAAATAAGTTATATTTTAAGTGAGAATTAAAGTTATAGTGAATATAATAACTATCACAAATAAATAACTATTATTATGTTATGGTTTCAGATTTGCATATTTTATATAATTATTATATATATATATAATACATATATACATATCTGTTTCATTATTAGTTATATATATATATGCGTTTTCGGCATATATTCCAAAAAAAAATAATACATATACATATATAAATCCCCCCAAAAAAACAACAAAAATACAAACAACACAATAATCATATGTATAACCAATTAAACATAAACATAGATATTTGAATATACATATATATGCATAAATACATACTCATACAATCAACATAATTTCAACATGCATACTCGTCCATACATATACGAACAACATACTCATACATCCAACATATATTCAACATACATATACCTTCAACCTCCTCCATCGATCCATCAAACCACATATATATATATATATATATATATATATATATATATATATATAACCATCAAAGAAAATCATGAAAAAATATGATGAAAAATGATATTATATTTTATACATACTCGTTATATCTTTTGTATATATGTATTTCCTTAAGTCATTTTTATGTTTACAAGTATATATAGAGCGAATCATAAAGAGACAAAAGGAAAAAATGGAATCATATATTTTTTCCCTTATATATTGAGAGAATAAATATATACACATTTATATATTATATATTAGATATTTCGAAATAATAATAATAGTATAATAATGAGGATAATATAATGACAAAATAAAAATGAAAAAAAAACTAAAGAATATATATATGCGTTTTTATTGTCTCCTATTATTATAGTTCAAGAAGAACATATATATATATATATATATATATATATATTTATTTATTCATTTTTGGTTTGTATAATTCTTCATTTTGGAATAAATAAAAATATATATATTATATATGTTGGTTATAAGAATTATGACATTATACTTTTTATATATATATTTATATATATGTGCTTGTATATTTGATAGTACGTATTAGTTCTATTTTTTGTTGTTGTCTTTTTTGTTATTTCTATATGTTATTTGTACCATATATTTATTATTATTTTTTTTATAATATTATATTTGCATACATATTTGGAACAAAAAAGTTAAGGTTAATAATAATAATTTTTATATATATATATGAATTATTATTATTTTTTTATTTTTCTTTATAGTGTAGTGTTTTTTTTGTTTTTTCCTTATATTATAACATATTTTTTTTTCTTGCTGTTAATTTATTTGTTTTTCCTTTTTTTTCTTGTAACAAAATAAAACAATTCCATACACTAACAAAAATAAATAAATAAATAAATAATTAAATAAAAACATATCAAGTAGAATAATTGAAACATCAAACATGTTTAAAAGAATAAGTATTGATTACATACAAATACAAACATAAATACATACAATTACATAGATACATATTTGTCCGGTATCTATTCAAATACAAATATATATGTAGTACATCTTGGAGATAATTTAATAATATATAAAAAATATGTTTTTTTTTTTTAAGGTGTTATGGAAAAAAACTAATATATATATATATATATATATAACATAAGCTTTTTATTAATATAATGCTTAAGTGAATTATATCTATAACATATAATATATTAATTATTATATGAAGTGATATATATATATATAAACAATATTAAAATAGAAATTGCAAAAGAAACAAAAATTATGTTTTATATTAATAAAAATTATTTAATTTTTATTTTTCATTTACTATATTATTCCCTTTTTTATGTTTATTTTTATATTTATTTACTGTAATTGTTCTGCTATCGTATATTTCTTAGTGTTTTTCTTTATATATATATTATGTATTTTCTATATTTTGTCCACTTTTTCTATTTATTGTGTTATGATATTTTTAGTAATACATATAAAATGTACATAACAAGATATAGAATATATAAATTAATACATTCATACATATATATATATTAATATATGTATAATGTGATAGGTTTTTATAGGTAACATATTTGTCAATTCAAATAATATGTTTATTTATAATAATTTTTCCATTATATAAATATGGGCAAATTTCTTTTTTTTTAAATGTTTCCTACAATTAATATTTATTATTAAAATATATATATATATTTGTTATATTATATAACTTTTAATATGAAACATTATATATACGTATATGCAATATTTTATATTCCTAAACCATTACATATACCTACACATATAAATGTATATTTAATATATATATATATATATATATATTAAAAAAATATATATGATTTTTTAAAGTAAAAAAGTCATTAAAAAAAAGGATTATAATCAATAAAATAATAAATATCATAAGTAATCAAAAAAAATGGACACATAACAAAATAAATTATATATATAAAAATCCAATAAATATAAAAATAATATAGTTATTAATAATGGGAAAAAAAAAAAAACTTGGTGCATTGAAAGAAAAACAGTACATGTACCAAAGGTCATACCAACATCAACTTAACAAGTATGTCTATTCTTCTAATAGTTTTATGTATTGAAGTTTCTTCTTCATTTTCTTTTTTCGTCGATAACGTAAAATCAAATAAATAATTACCATAATCATAATTATGACTACTATTGCAATAACAGAAGCAATAATAGCAGTTTCGTAACTAGCATATGTAGCTTTTACTGCACCCACCTTTGTTGCTTCAAGTGCTCCTTTTTGAGATGCTAATGTTTTATCAAATTCAGTAATACCAGCTTGTACCCATTTCTTAAGCTCTCTTTTCTCAAGATCGTATATTGTCGAAGTACAAAAAGAATACTGACTTTCCCTTCCTGGAACTGTACATCTTCCACTAAATAGTTCCTTACCAATTTTAACCAGAGCATCAACATTATTATATGTTGATCCATTAGCAATTGGTGTCAAATTAAAAACTCCATCCTCTTTAAAAAAGAACTTACTGAAATTAATAATTTCATGTCTGACAGCTTGCACACCAGCTTTCGTAGCAGCTTTCGTAGCCTGAGCTATGGCCGCTTGCGTAGCCGCTTCAATTGCCTTAGGTTTCAAGGCATTTAAAGCATATAAAGCCATTGCACCCATTGCGCCCAATTCAGGCATCGCCGCACCTAATATTCCTCCACATCGCAAACATCCTTTTTCAACTTTGTCCGCTATCGATTTTTCGCAAATACATGTTGGAATGGCTTCATTTTGTATATCCGTTTGTAATGTGGTAAATTTGTCCATTAATTCTTTTTCCAATTTATCTTTTAATATAATTTTTTGTATTTCCTTATCGCATCGATCTTTACATTGCTTTCGTTTTTCGACCATACGGTCGTCATATTCATGAAATCTTTGTGTTGTACGATCCTCAAATTGTTCCATTACCCTTTTCATTTGTGGGTCATTGTCATAGTTGGCAGGTGCATATAATTCGCATTCACATAATAACCTGGTAGTTGGTATTTTTGGTGTATGATGTGCTGTCATGGATGGATTTCTTTTGTGGGGGCAACTTACCTATAAAAAATATATCATAAATATATGTATGTTATAATTAGTTGTTTATGATTGTATATATTTGCTGTAAATATGTATATTATATATTTACATATATAATAAAAATTCACATAAATATTTTATTATTATTATTATTATTTCATGTATACATGACATTTTTTTACCGATATATTTAATGCATGCGCAAACAATAAAATATTAATATAATGGACTTTCATTTTTACTTTTATATTTATGTTATTTTATGTTTTAAATTATAACTAAAAAAATCGCATAAAATATTTTATTTTATATTATAAATAAATTAAATATATTTAACCTCATATATTATTATAATTTAAAAAATATAATTAACAATTATTTTCCCATTATGCAAATATATATTTTTTTTTTAGTGGAACCACATTTGCCATTATTTTTATTACAAAAAAAAAAAAAAAAAAAAAATGTAAAAAAATTAATATTAAAAAAATTTATCAAAACATTTTATAATTTTTTTTTTTGTTTTTTTTTTTTTTTTCCTTTTTTTTTAATTTTTAATAAAATTCAATTTTATATCATACGATATATCACAATTAAAATTTTTTTTTGATTTTTATTATTTGTTTCATACTTTTTAATAATATGTTACAATATAGTAATAATCAACGTATTGTTGTGTTTTAAATTATTTACAAATGTGTAAAACTGTAGTTTTTGTAAATTTCATATGACATATATATATATATATATATAGATAATAACATTTTAGAACATATATATATGAAATACATATGAAATAGTTATTGAAACATATAATTTCTTAACATTGTTGTTATAAAAAGAAAATTAACAAAAAACATTGTTTATCATAATATATGATATTAAATCTTTTTAAAATAATAATATATACATATATATTAATATATCAATTTTGATATATTATGTTATTTGTTTTGTTCTAAAATTTGTTGTATGTTAAACCATTCTCTCTAATTTATCTATATTATTACTAAGATCAACGTTGTTATTTTTATAAAATATGTAAAACCATTTAAAACATTTATTTACTACTAAAGTATTAAATCATATTATTATGATAAAAAAATATATTTTTATTTATTATTATTATTAAGTAACAACAAAAATAAAAAAGAAGTTACCAATATGAAAAATTATACATATAATAAAATAGTACATTGTTAGTTTTATGTAATGTTGTATATTATACTAATATATTATATTTATAATTTATAGATAGTATGATTCTGAAAATATATTATTATATATATATATATTATTTCAATTTTTTATTTTACGATATTTGAAAGTAAAGAATGTAATATGGTTTATTTTTTTCTATTATACTTTTCTATGAAAAGTACCAAATTTTTAATATTTTCTTTTTAATTTTTATTGATATAATTTATACATTTACATAAGAGAACTATTTTTATATATATTATATGAATTGTATATATTTCGCGTAGTTCTTTTGTTTTGGACTCATAAAATATGATCATTGCAAAATATATTTATGTATTTGAAAATATATGGTTTATGTAAAACTTTTATATTTATTAAAAATAAAATATATTATATCTTTTTTAATGATTATGTATTTTTTATTAACATTAAAATATTGTATTCACATTTATTTTTTTGTCAAATCAAAAAAATTGTTTATTTTATTTTATTATTGGTATTTGAAAATTTGTTACCATATATTTTGGTAGAATATATATTTTTATATAGAATATTGAATTTTCTTTTCATTTTATTTTGAAAGGATTGTCTAGCTTTTTGTTTAGGTTAAAATATAAATAAAATATAAGGGAATTTTATAGGATATAATAATTAAAAAAAACAAAAATCATCTTTTTCTTTAAAAAACGATACTATTTTGTTTGATTTAGATATAAAACAATATATTTAAAATATTTCTATGATGAATAAATACGTTGTAATTAAAACTAATATTATTAATAAAAACAAAATACATTATAATTTAATTGTATAATATTTATTTAATATAAAAATTGATTCAAGTTTTTTAAAATAAATATTATAATATAAAATTCAAAAGAATAAAAAGAATTATAAGCTAGAGTAATTAAAATTAACATCCGAATTATGTTTTTATTTAAATTATTCAAGTCATAAATATATATTACATATAATAATTGTCTCGTACGATTTTAAGTTTTGAATTAAATAATATCAATAAATATATTTTTTCATTGAGAAATTAATATTTAAATAATATTTTATGTCAAAAAACAAAAAAATATTATAAAATATAATTTATATAAAATCGACAAGGAATATCGTCTATATTCTAAAAAATACATTACCTACATAAATGTTTCTTGCATTCATGTTTCCATGAATTTTTTCTTCTTCTATACAATCATATATATAATATTAGAAGTACAACAGCTAACAGTGTTGCAAAAAATACAAATACTGATCCTATAGAGTTTCAATTAAACTTGTTTCATAAATGGTTAGATAGACATAGAAATATGTGCCAACAGTGGGACAAAAACAATAAGGAGGAAATATTAGATAAATTGAATGAAAAGTGGGATAATGATACACATAATGGTGATAATATACCTAGTAGTAACAAAACATTAAATACTGATGTTCCTATACAAATAGATATGGATTCCAACCAACTGGAAAACACCAACCCCATGGATCAAAACCACAACCCCAAACCAACGTTACCGTATAACCCAAACCACCAAAACCCTGTGGATATACCCACCAAAGTACAAATTGAAATGAGTGTGAAGAATAGTAATATGGTAAAAGAGAATTTTCCTATAGGTGATGTGTGGGATATATCAAATTCATATAAATGTAATTTCTTTTTCTTCTTGGTGTGTAATATGTGTTTTCCTTTTATTTGTGCAATATATATATATATTATTTCTTATATATATTATATTCTATACTTCTGAAATATATATATATTATTTTTGCTATATATTATATTTTCTATTTGTGCTGTTTATATTAAATTTTTTATATGTGTCGTTTATTTTATATTTTTTTTTTTTTTTTTGGTGTATCTTCTTTTTTTTTTTTTTTTTTGGTATTTCCTTTTTTGTTCTATAATTTATATTATATCATATATATATACATATATGCATAAAACATGATTATATTGTGTTATATGTATTATATTTCTTTAATATTGTGGTCCTATTATATACAATCATATGCTTAGTGTTATATATATATTTATTTTAAAGACTATAGTAGTTAATATTATTTAGATTAAACATATAAAATATTATAAAAAAAAATATATAAATATATATATATTTTGCACCTGTTTCACCAAAAAAAACTTTAATAAATATAAATTACACAATTTAATAACAACATAAGTATAAACAAAAAAAATTATTATAGGTTAATAAAAACAAAATATATAATGTTATAAAAATTGAATTATCATAGTATCCATGTATTAAAAAATCTAAAATTAACAAAACATTAAATTCAATTTTATATGATGAAACCACATATTTATTGATTTAATAATTTTGTGTATTGGGCTTTTTTATTCATTTTTTTCTTTCGTCTATAACGTAAAACTAAATAAATTATGACCATAATTAAAACTATTACTACAATTGCAACAACCGATGCAATAATTGTATTACTTAATAAACCAGTTTTTGCTGCAAATTCAGCTGCTTTAGCGTCCTTAAAAGCATTTGCAACTGCATCTACTGCTACTTGACGCTCATTATTAAACACAGAAAGCTCTTTTCCAGCCATGGCATCTACTGTTGCAAAAAATGTTTGATGCGTATTACGTAGTTCGACGCTTGTATTACTGCTTATATATTTAAATATACCATGAAGTGTTACTTCATCATGAAACTTTCCTTCAATCAACGTTTTTAGCTCCGTAATTGCAGGTGTCGTAAACCCCTTCTGACTAGATAATGAATTTGTTACTATTTCTGTGAATTTATCCAAACCAACTTTTAGACCTTCAGCAATACCCTTTTGTATAGCCAGTTTAGTAGCATGTTGTGACCATACCGCATACCCTACACCACTGACCAGACCCCAAACAGGTAGAACACCACCTCCTAACGCACACCCACATTTAAGACAACCTTTTTCTACTTTTTCTGTTAACGATTTTTCCCTTCTATCTTTTTCAATAATTTTTTGTATATTTTTGTCACGTTCTTCTTTTCGTTTTTGTCTTTTATCTTTCATACGTTCTTGATATTCTTCAAAACGTTGTGAGGTACGACCAACAAATTGTTGCATTACACTTTTCATTTGTGGGTTATTATCATAATTTGACGATTGTATGTCCTTTTCGCTTAATACTCGTGATGTAGTAATTGGTGTATGTGGTGTATGTAGTGTGATATATGGTTTATTTTTATTATGCACCTATAAAACATATATCATATATATATAATTGTGTTAAATATGTATATGATATATTTACCATAAATTATAAAATACTATATATATATATATATTTATATTTATTTATTTATTAATGTTTGATTCTTACTTGATATGATTTTACTATTATATTTAATGGAAGAAAAAGTAATAATATTTTAGAGCAGTGCAGTTTCATATTTAATGAGATACTTATATTATTTTATGATTAAAATTATAACTAAAAAAATTCATATAGAATAATATATTTTATTGTGATATAAGTATTACATGTGTTTAATCTAATATATAATTATAGGCTTGTATTATAATGCACAATTATTTTTCCCATTATGTAAATATATTTTTTTACTGCAACCATATTTTTGATTTTATTGAGAAGAACAAAATAATTAAAAATTTTGAAAAATAATATAATAAAATATTTCCATATTTTTTATAATTTCTAATTTTAATTTATACTAAAATTTAATTTTATATCCTACGATAAATTATAATATTAATTTTATTTTAATATATGTATATAACAAATAAAACTATAGTTACAAACAACTTATTTTGTTTTTTGTATTGTAAGTTATATACAAATGTGTACAGAAATAATTGTTAAAGGTGTACAATACGTATATAAGAACATACTAGTATATATATATTTAATACATATTCCAACATAAAATTGATATCATATTAATTATATAAACAAATTTACAATAAATATTGTGTATCATGATAAAAGAAATAAGTATTTTTCAAACTAATAATAATTGTATTTTTTTTAGATTTTTTTATTATTATTTTTTTTTTGTTCCAAAAATTGTTGTATGTTATACCTTTCTCTCTAATTTATCTACGTAATCGCAAAGATTAATATTATTATTTTTATAAAAATATTTGTACTTATTTAAAAAAATTATTAATTATTAAACTATTTAATTATATAATTATCACAAAAAAATATTTTTAATATTTATTATTAGTAAAAAAGGAAAATTAAAAAAAAAAAAAAAAAAAAAATTAATCAAATGGGAAATTATATATGCTAGTACACAATATATTGTATAGTTTTATGTAGCGTTTTATCTTATACATATATATTGTATTTATAATTATAATAATAATTATTATTATACATATATATTTCTTAAAATAGTAGTTATACTATTTAACAAATTATCACACATTAATTGTATTATTACATGTAACAGAATAATTAATTACTATATATTTTAATAAATATATTATTATATATTAAAAAAGTAACACGACATTATATATACTATGAGAAAACAAAGATCATTTATTTTTATTTTATGCGTAATTAGAAACGATAAAAAAAAAAAAAAAAAAACTCTTCATATTTTTTAAAATGTAGTTATTTCCAATAATCATGATCATAGTACGTATGATTACAAAAAAAAGAAAGCAAAATTAATAACTAGAACAAAATGAGTAAACAAGAACGAAAAAAGAACAACTAAAATAAAGAACATTAAAATATTGTTATTATATTATGAGCCTTATACGTATATATTTATTTTTTATTTCAGAAAATAACTATTTTTAACATTATGTGAAATAAATAAACAATGGATAGATTTCATAAATAAATAGATACATTGTTTCTATTAAAATTGAATTTTCACATGGATGATGGATGCACACAAATAATTATATGTTATAATATTATATATTTTGTATTTGTGTTATTATTTATTACTTTATGTAACAACTAATATAAACAATTTATTAAATATATGTCATATTATGTTCCTAAAATGTTTGAAATAATTATATATAATATAAATACATAAATATATATATATATATATATATATATATATATATATATATATATAAGAAATATTTAAATTAAATTAACAAATACTTTATTTATTAAAAAATAAAAGTCCTTGAAGAAAAAAGGAAATTAATATAATAAATAAAATATTTAATACTAAAAATAATCAGGAAAATTTGACACATAACAAAATACATTATATGTGTATACTTAATACATATAAAAATAATATAGTTATTTATAATGGGGAAAAAAAAATATATGGTACCTTTAAAGAAAAACAGTACGTGTACCAACCGTCTTACCAACATCATAAAATACCAAACGTCACATATCTATTCTTCTAATAATTTTATGTATTGGAGTTTTTTCTTCATTTTTTTTTTCCTTCGTCGTCGTAAAATTAAATATATTATCACCATAATTAAAACTATTACTACAATTGCAATAATAGGAGCAATAATAGAAATCTGGTTACTCACATATGTAGCGTCTACTGCAGCCAGATTTGCTTTTTCAAATGCTTCTTTTTGTAATGGTAATGATTTCTCAAATGCAGCACTACCAGCTTCTGCGAAAGGTTTAAACGTAGTATCCTCACCGTACAATATTGTTCTACAAAAGGCATTCTTACTTCCACGTTCTCCAAAATTACAGGATTCATTAAGCAGTTTCATAGCACTTTTATGTAGAATAGGACCATTGTCAAATGTTGATTCCTTAACAACCGATGTGAAATCAACAAATCCATCAGTTATAAAATCTTTACTCCATAATTTAATTTCAAGTTTGACAGCTCGCACACCAGCTTGCGTAGCAGCTTTCGTAGCCTTAGTTACGACGGCTTCCATAGCAGCATTAATTGCCTTAGTTTGCCACGTATTTAAAGCATTTAAAAGACTTCCACCTATCGCACCCAATTCAGGCACCGCACTACCTAATATTCCTCCACATCGCAAACACCCTTTTTCCACTTTGTCCGCTATCGATTTTTCACAAATACATGTTGGAATGGCGTCACTTTGTATATCAGTTTGTAATGTGGCAAATTTGTCCATTAATTCCTTATCTATTTTATCTTTTAAAATAATTTTTTGTATTTCTTTATCACATCGATCTTTACATTGCATTCGTTTTTCTTTCATACGTTCGTCATAGTCGCGTAATAGTTGTGACGTACGATCCTCAAATTGTTGCATTACACTTTTCATTTGTGGATCATTGTCATAGTTGACAGGTGCATATAGTTCGCACTCGAATAATAACCTGGTAGTTGCTATTTTTTGTGTATGACGTGGTGTGATGTGTGGTCTTTTATGGGTATTTACCTATAAAAAATGGTGATATATATGTGTTATGTTTAGTTGTCGTTTATAATTTTATCTATTTGTTATAAATATGTATATTGTATATTTACATAAATTATAAAATACTAAAATATATGTATATTTATAAATATTTTATTCATATATGATATAATGTTACCAATATATTTAATGGAAGAGCAAATAATAATAATATATTAATATAATTAATATAATGGACTTTCATTTTTTATTGTGATACGTATATTATTTTATGATAAAAATTATAACAAAATTATTGTTATATAATAATATATTTTATTTAATTAACAGAAATACATATGAATAATTTAAGATATTAATATAGGCTTATAAAATTATACACCATTATTTTCCCATTATGTATATATATATATTTTTTTTTATAGTGGAAGCACATTTGCTATTTTATTTATTACAAAGAAAAAAAAAAAAAAAAAAATTTTTAAAAATTAATATTAAAAAAATTTATGAAAACATTTTACATTTTTTATAATTCCCTTTATAATTTCTAATTAAATTTAATTTTATATCATATCATAAATAAGAATTAAATTTCATTTTTATAAAACTACATAATATGTAAAACTGTAGTTGCAAACGCTTTTTTTTTTGTTTTAAATAATATAAAAATGTGTAGAACAATAGTTGTTATGAGTGTAAATCACATATATAAAGTAATAGCCCTCATTATTTTTATGAAATAAATATCCTACAATATAATGTAATATAATTACTATTGTAGAACCAGCAAAAAGAGTAGTTTTACGAAATATTATATAATATTAATCTTAAAACAAATATAACAAAATAATTTTTATGGAAAGTTTTTATTTATATTCTTTTATTTTTATTTTTTATCATTTTTGTTCCTTAGCGTTATTCTATGATACAAAATTCTCTCTATTGTATCTATTATTTTATATTACTTAATTGTGCCATAATAATTTATATATATATATATAATAGGATATTAAAATGAATTATATATAAAATAATAATAAATTATTAATTTTGAATAAATTAGAAATATAGTACTATTATTGCAAGAATACAATTTAAAATGTTTCCCAAAGATTCCACATATACTTATAATATATTTATTTTTTTTTATGTTGTAAACATTATATATATATATATATATATATATATATATATATATATATATATATATATTATATTGATGTAATGAAAAACATCATATAATATTCTTACGATGAATGAGAAATTAACAGTATTATTATATTGATAGTTTTCTTAAAGATTTACTTTTTAAAAATAAAATTATAGTAAATATTACTATTCTGTAATATTATTAATAATAAATTTTTTATGATCATATATAAATAGAAAAAGTAAATTATATATATATTTATTTTTAATATTTTTTAAGTTATTAATATTTATATATTTTTTCAAATTTTCTATTATATTAATTATATATATTAGTATAGTCCAAAAAAAAATGGATATTTCATAAATATAATTATTCTAATACAATTATAATTATTATATACAATATATTGTTATTATTTTATAATAATACTTATTGTAATACTAAATTAAGTCATACTTATTATATTATAATGTGTTGATATATACATATATCGTGTTCAAAACATTTTTGTTGTTACTATATATGTACGCACATATATATTATCTGTTTTTTAATATGTGTACTGTAATAATATAACACATATTTTATTTTATTAAAAGGTCAAAAAATTAAAAAAAAAGATAAAAAATAATTAACATAACATCTTATAGTTCACATGATATGCAAATGCAAAATAATAATAAATATGTATTATATATATTATAAAAATAAAATGATACAAATTATAAAGATTAATGTTATTAGTTAAAATTATATTTACTTATATTAGTTCATATTATATTAATATAATTATATTTAAAAATAATATATAAACATAAAACTAATAATATAATATATTTATTATTTAATATAATCCATTATATATATTTTTATATAAGGAATTTAAAATATATATGTTAGAAGTTCTTCTTAAAGGGTGTATAATAAGTAAATATATATGTATATATATAAAAATAATATATATTTATAAAAAATCTTTTTTAAAGAAAATATATATATATATATATAACACACATTCGACTAAAAAAAATAAATAAATATAAATTAAATAATTTAATAACCACATAACAATAAACAAAAAAAAATTATAGGGAAAAAAAAAATATATATAATGTTATAAAAATTGAATTATCATAATATCCTTGTACTGAAAAATGTCCAATTTACAAAATATTAAATTGCATTTAATATCACGGATCCATATATTTATTCATTTAATAATTTTGTGTATTGGGCTTTTTTCTTCATTTTTTTTTTTCTACGATAACGTAAAACTAAATAAATAATTATCATAACCAAAACTATAATTAATATGGCCAGAAATGAGTAACCAATTGCACTGTACAAATGTGCATATTCAGCATGGTCTGCAGCTATTGCAGCTGCTTTACCTTCCGCAAAAGCTTTTTCAACTGCTGCTACTTGTGCGCTATTATTCGTATTAAACATATCAATGGTTTCACTTTTAACTATATCATCTAGTGGAGACCAAAAATTATAATAGTTACGGTTTAATTTTTCGTACATAGTACTAATATGTTTAACCATATCATAAAGAGTTACGCTTTTGGTAAATTTTCCTGAAGCAAGCATATCTGCCGCAGTAATGGGATTATCATATGTACCACGAGACCTTGCGACTATTTGAACAATTTGTTTTAAACCCTCTTCTATACCTTTTTTAATACCCGCTGGAAGAGCTTTTGCAGAAAGGTATTGTGACCATGTTGCATACCATAAACCGCTGACCAGACCCCAAACAGGTAGAACACCACCTCCTAGCCCACACCCACACCTAAGACAACCTTTTTCTATTTTTTGTGCTAATGATTTTTCCTTTTTATCTTTTTCAATAATTTTTTGTATATTTTTATCACGTTCTTCTTTACGTTTTTGGCGTTTTTCTTTCATACGTTCTTCGTATTCTTTAAAACGTTGTGAGGTACGATCAACAAATTGTTGCATTACACTTTTCATACCCGTATCCTTGTCATAATTTGATGATTGTGTGTCACCTTCGCTTAACACTCGTGATGTATATCTTGGTGTATGATGTGGCGTGGTGTGTGGTTTTTTGTTGGTATTTACCTATAAAAAATATATTATATATATATATATTTGTTATAATTAAGTATATATTATATTTATATAAATTATAAAATACTATATATATATATATATATATATATATTATTGTTGTTATTTTTTTTATTCATACATATGATGTTACTAATATACTTAATTGAAGAAAAAACAATAATATTTTAGAGTACTGCAGATTCATAATTGTTGTGATACTTATTTTATGATTAAAATTATAACTAAAAAAATTCATATAGAATAATATATTTTATTGTGATATAACTATTACATATGTTTAAACCAAAATATTATTTTAGTCTTCTACTATAATACACAATTAATTTTCCCATTATGTAAATATATTTTTTTACTGCAACCATATTTTTTCCTTTTATTCTAATGAAAAAAAAAAAAACCAAAAAATAATAAATAGGAAGAAAGGAAAAATAATATAATAAACTATTTCCATATTTTTTTACTTTTGAATTTTAATTTATACTAAAATCTAATTTTATATCCTACGATAAATTATAATATTAATTTTATTTCAATATATGTATATAACAAATAAAACTATAGTTACAAACAACTTGTTTTTTTTTTGTTGTAAATTATATACAAATTTGTACAGAAATAATTGTTAAAGGTGTACAATACGTATATAAGAACTTATTAGAACATGTATGCATATAATAGATATTACAACATAAATTTGGTATTATTTCAATTATATAAAACACTTTACAATAAATATTGTGTATCATAATAAAATAAATAAGTATTTTTCAAATTAATAGTAATTGTATTTTTTTTTGTTCTAAAAATTGTTGTATGTTATACCTTTCTCTCTAATATATCTACATAGTTGAAAGCATTAATATTATTATTTTTAAAATATATCTGAAATTAATTTAAAAAAATTATTAATTATTAAACTATTGAGTTATATAATTTTCACAAAAAAATATTTTTAAAGTTTATTATTATTAGAAAAGAAAATTCAAAAAAACAAAAAAAAAAAAAAAAAAAGATTAATGAAAATGAGAACTTATATATACTACTACAGAATACATTGTATTGTTTTATGCAGTGTTTTATCTTATACATATATATTCTATCTATAATAATAATAATTATTATTATTATATATATATATTTGTTAAAATAGTAGTTATACTTTTTCACAACTTATGATACATTAATTGTATTATTACATGTTGTAAGAAAATAATTAATTACTACATATTATAATAATTATATTATTATTATATTATAAATAACACGATGTTATACATATTACGAGAAAAAACGGAATTATTTTTAATTTATACATAATTTATAACTATAAAATAAAATAAATTCGTAGCATTTCTAAAAATTAAATTATTTCCTATAATGATGATGAGAGTACGTATGAGCACCAAAAAAAAAAAATTAAACCACAAAAAAAAAAAAAAAAAAAAATTAAACCACAGAAAAAAAAAACAAAAAAAAATTAAACCACAAAAAAAAAAAAAATTAAACCAAAAAAAAAAAAAAAATTAAACCAAAAAAAAAAAAAAAAATTAATATATTGCTGCAATAGCATGAACCTTATACGTATATATGTTTTTTTTATTTTGAAATAAAACATTTTCTAGTATTATGTGTAATAAATAGCCGATCGATCCATTTCATAAATTAATAGCTACATGGATACTATTAAAATTGAATTTTCAAATGGATCATGTATACTCATGAATAATTATATATTATAATATAATATATTTTGTATTTCTTCATTATATATTCCATTATAAAACCGCTAATATAAAGCATTTAATAAATATATGTTACATTAAGTTTTTATCTAATACAGAAAAATTATTTATACATGTATTTTCACATATAACAAAATAATTGATATTCATATAAATTTAGTTTACATATCTAATCGTTCTGTATTTTTCACCCTTCCTGTAATTATTGTCTTATATTCATTAAATAAATGATTTTTTAATGTATCATAATACTATATAAAAGCATAAATATAATTTTTCATTTCTCAAATTGATGTTCCATCTTTAACTAATTTATAAAAATTAAGTGTATTTTTCATATCGGTAGATGATAGTGCAACTTCATATCATTCATACATTTTTCCCATGTACGTTAACTAGTATTTCGACATATAGGTTTATTACCCCGAAAATCATGATAACATTGATATTCTTATGAAACTAAATAATTTTCTATATAATATGATAAATAACTTCATACTTTTTTTCACTTTTGTCATACATGTTTATACTCTGAAAAAAATTAAAATATATTAATATAAAAAGGAAAATATATGTCATATAAATATAATAATTTATTTATGCAAGGGTAATACAAAATATATATATAGAAAATAAATACATATATGTTATGTACAAACATTCATACTCCAAATACAAATATGATTATTATATATTATTTTATAGAATGAATTATATTTTAAGTGAAAATTAAAGTGAATATAATAAGGGTCACAACTAAATAACTATTATTATGCTATGATTCTCATTTTACATATTTTGTATAATTATTATATATATATAATACATATATATATGTGTTTTATTATTAGTTATATATATATGTTTTATATATATTCCAAAAATATATATATATATAAATCCTACCAAAACAACAAAAATCCAAACAATACCAAAACTCATAAATATAACCAATTCAACACAAGCATAGATATTTGAATATATACATATATATATATTTATACATCCAACATATTTTAAACATACATATACCCTTACACACAGTCAATACTAAATCATCAAACTAAATACATATATATATATATATAACCATCAAAAAAAATCATCAAAATATATGATGAAAAATTATCTCATATGATATATTTTTTTCTTAAATATATTCGTTATATCTTTTGTATATATGTATTTCTTTATGTCATTTTTATGTTCACAAAAATATATAAACAATCATAAAGGGAAAAGAACAGGATGGAATCATATGTTTTTTTGTATATAAAATAAGAATATATATATATATATATATATATATATATATATATATATATATATATATATATACATTTATATTAGATATTTCTAAATAATAATAGTATAATAATATGGATAATATAATAAGAAATAAAGATCAAAAAAAAAAAAAAAAATTATATATATATATATATATGCATAATGATATGTGACACATTTAGCAATAAATCCTGATATAATATATTATAATTCGAACTAATTTATTTTTGTATTATATTTAAAATGTTTCAAAATAGAATTATGTTTATATAATATAAATAAATACAATGGTAATTTTTCATATTCATATTTGATACTCAATTCTTATTATTTTTATAAGATATGATATATATATGTGGTATATATATATATACGTATAATAGTAGGTTACATTAATATATCTTATATAGGATAAACTATAATTATTTTCTAAGATCTTTATTTTATTTGTGTATTTTGATTTCTTTATGATAATTATATTATTTCTTTATTACTGGTTTAATGGTCAAGAAATATATATTTTCGTATATATATATATATATATATAGGATCTGATAATTATATGAAATATTTTGGAAATTCAAAATAATAAAGATATATGTATACATATACATATATATATATGCGCGTGTTTGTATAATATATATATATATATATATATATATATATATATATATATATATAACATATTTATAATATAAAATCAGATATATATATATATATGTAATTTTTCGAAAGTTTCCATCAACAATTTCAGAATTAAAAATTCAATTTTAATATCCGTGTGGATATTAATTTAGAAATGTTACATAAAAAAGATTTCTAAATTAACACAAATATATTATTTAACATACTTTATCCTATTATAATAACATTTTTTATGTTTTCTATTTTTCTTCCTGTTTTTTTTTTTTTTTTTACTCATATTTATAATTATCAATATATTAAAATGATTTTTTAATAAATATTATTAATTTTTCCCCTTTTTATTTAGTAACTACATATAACATGAAAATGAATTATTTCATCTATTAATTACTATATATATATATATATATATATATAACAACTATTAATACAATTATTAAATTTTATAGTTTTGATTATACCTTTACAACAAATAATCATACAATTAAAGTATCAATAAATTACAAAATACTATAATATTTTAATATATAAATAATATAATATAATATAATATAATATAATATAATATAATATAATATAATATAATATAATATAATATAATATAATATAATATAATATAATATAATATAATATAATATAATATAATATAATATAATATAATATAATATAATATATATTATAAAAATCATACAATCTCTAAATCATCAATACAATGTATTTTTATAATGTACAACAGTACAGAACAGCATAAAATATAGTATCTAATAATAGGTATAATTTCTCTTTTCTTAAATTTTTTTTTTTTTTTTATCACAAATATAAACATTTCCTTCTGTTGTGATTATACCACATATTTTTTTAATAAGAAGTAATTTTTAAAATACTTTTTAATATATATATATTTATATTTATATAATTATAGATACATTAGAGAGAAACGTATAACATACAATAAATTTTAGAACAAACTTACATAAAATTAAAATTATTAAAATATATTTGTTTTAATTACTTTTAAAATATATATATTGTTTGTTTTACGTTTAATAACACATATTATTATATACAATTATACTTATATGATAGCAATATTGTGAACATACATGTTGCAATATGAATTTCAATTATATGTTCTTCCAAATGGTAAATTATATGTGGCATACACGTTCAACAATTATTAATTTACACATATGTATATATTTTACAACAAAAAAAAAATATAAGTTCTATTGTTACTATATTATAACGTGTTTTTGAAAAATATAAAAAAAACATTTTACTGGTAATTTGTGATTTGAAATAAGATTAAATTTTATTAAAAATTAAAATTCAAAATTATAAAAAATGTAATATATTTTGATATATTTTTATTTTTAATTTTTTTTTTTTTTTTTTGTAATAAATAAAATGGCAAATGTGGTTCCACTATAAAAAATATATATATTTACATAATGGCAAAATAATTGTTAATTATACTAAATAAATTATAATAATATTTTAGGTTAAACATTTTTTATTTAATTTATCTATGAAATAAAATAAAATATTTTATGTGTTTTGTTTAGTCATAATTTTTATCATAAAATAATATAGATATAGAAACAATAAAAATGAAAGTCCATTATATTAATATATTATTGTTTGCGCTTCAATTAAATATATTGGTAATATTATGTCATGTGTGAAACAAATATTTTTAAACATAATTATAATATATATATATATATATATGCTAACATAAATTATATATAATAATTATACCTATATATTCACATATCTTATATATATGACATTTATATCAACATATATATTATATATATTAATTGCGACAAATATATATAATATCATAAATTACAACTAAACATTACATATATATACACTTTTTTTATAGGTAAATACCTTCACAAAACCACACAGCACACCACGACATACACCACCCAATAGAACATTATGCGAGTGCGAATTATATGCACCTGCCAACTATGACAATGACCCAGAAATGAAGGAAGTGATGGATAATTTCAATAAACAGACACAACAAAGATTTCATGAATATGACGAAAGTATGAAAACTACACGCCAAAAATGTAAAGATAAATGCGATAAAGAAATTCAAAAAATTATTTTAAAAGATAAATTAGAAAAACAAATGGCACAACATTTTCACACGTTACGCACGGATACACAAAATGACGCCATTCCAACATTTGTTTGCGAAAAGTCGACCGCGGACAAAGTGGAAAAATTTTGTCTTAACTGCGGTTATGCTCTAGGAAGTGTTGCACCAAATGTTGGATTAATTGGTTCACTTGCAGTAAATGTGTGGAAAACTGGAGCTTTGCTTGCTGCAGCTCAAAAGGGTACTGAGGCAGGTATTGCTAAGACAATTGCAGAATTATATAATAAATTACTTCTAACGACTTTAAATGGTCGTTCATTGACAAGCGCTATTAGTGCGAGTAACTTTAACGACATTAATATTCTTGGTCCACTTGTTCAGAACGAATATAATACATTGTGCACCATCAGTAATACTAATTCGGGAAATGGAATTTGCTTCTACAAAATGACATTTGAAGGTAGAGAAACTATGATTCCCCAAGTTTTAATGGCGAATACAAAAAGCGTTATTACAGCTGCTAATAAGGAAGTTACAGTAATTACCGAAGCAGAGGTTATCTCAACAAAAATTGCAAGTTATAACTTGTATACTACAATTTCTTATTCAGTTGCTGCAATTGTAGTTATAGTTTTGGTTATGATAATAATTTATTTGATATTACGTTATCTTAGAAAAAAAAAAATGAAGAAAAAACTCCAATACATAAAATTATTAAAAGAATAGATATATGGTTTCATGATATTAAATTCAATTTAATTTTTATGAATTTTATATTTTCTAATACAAGGATATTATAATAATTAAATTTTTATAATGTTATATTTTTTTTTTCCCTATAATTTTATTTTTTTTAATCTTATGTGGTTATTAAATTATTTAATTTATATATATATATTAATGAAAAAAGTTAAATATATATATATATATATATATATATATTTTATCAAGAACCTACATTAATACATATATTTATTTATTATACACTATTTAAGAACAACTTGAAGCATATTTATTTTAAATTCCTCATATAAAATAATATTAAATGGAATATATTATATAATAAATGTATTATATTATTAATCTTATATTGATATGTTATTTAGAAACTAATTATATTAATATAATATTAACTAATATAAATAAATATAATTTTAATTAATAACATTAATCTTTATAATTTGTATTATTTTATTTTTATAATATATATATTATTATTTTAGATATCAATGTTATGTGTAAAATAAAATAACATGTTAATTATTTTTTATCTAATTATTAATTATTATTTCCATTTCAATAATATAAAATGTGTTATATTATTACAGAACATATATTAAAAAAAAAATATAATATACGCATATATATATATATATATATATAATATATTTTAAGAACGATATATATATATATCAACACATTATAATATAATAAGTATGAAGTAACTTAAACTTACAACAATTATTATTATAAAATAGTAACAATATAATATATAACAATAATTATTTTTTTTTATATGAGTTGTTTTTGACTACTCCAATATATATAATTAATATAATAGAAAATTTCAAACAATATATAAATATTAATAACTTGAAAAATATTAAAAATAAATATATATATAGATATTTTATTTTTTCTATTTATATATTATTATAAAGAATTTATCATTATTATTATAGAATAGTAAAAATTACTATAAATTTATTGGTAAAAAGTACATATTTAAGAAAACCATTAATATAATGTAATCATAATATTAATTTCTTATTCATCGTAAGAATATTATATTATATTTTTTATTACATAAATATAATATATATATAATATATATATGTAATGTTTAAAACATAAAAAAAAAAATAAATAAATAAATATATTAAAATTATACTGTTTATATTTATACACAACAATATAATATACAATTTGTGATTATGCGGTATCTTTGGAAAATCTTTTAAATTGCATTCTTGTAATAATAGTATATTTCTAATTTATTAAATTATATTTTATAATTAACTAATATATAATTCATTTAAATATCCTATTATATATATATATATATATTTATAAATTATTATAATATAATTAAGTAACATAAAATAATAGATATAATAGAGATTATTTTCTAACATAGAAGAACACTTAGCAACAAAAATGAAAAAAATTAAAAAAATATATACATATTAAAATACACATAAAAAGTATATTATTTTATTAATTTTACGATTAATATTATATTTTATTAATTAAAAGAAAATTTGTTATTATTTCAAAAATAATAATTATATTAGAATATATTTTAAGATATTTATTTGATAAAAATTATGAGGGCTATTACGATTTATATGTGGTTTACACTCATAACAACTATTGATCTACACATTTATATGTGTATATGCAGGAAAATATATTTTTTATAAAAATTTATAAATATATATATACTTAATATTTGTAAAAATATACTTGAATGTTAATTTATCAGAATGTTTATATATATGTATAAGAGAGAATTATTTTTAAAAAAAATTGAAAAAAAAAAAAAATAATAATAATAATAAATAATTAAATAATTGAATAATGTAAACTAAAAAAATTATTTTTATTTATTTTATATCATATTTATTTTTATTATTTTTTTTTTAATATAAGATGAATATTATCATGAAATAAATTATACTTATGATGAAAAAATAATGTTCTTATATCATAATATTACAAGAACATTTCCGCTTATCAATTTATTATATAAATTATACATTACAAAATAGAATACATCATTTAATATAAATTAAATTAATAAAATTTAAAATATCACATATTATTTTTTTTTTTTTTTTTTTGTATTAAAAATGAACACATATTACCTTAAAATATTATTATTTACCTTTTTAATAAATACATTATTATTACCACAATATGTATGTAAAAAACAAAAACATTATAATTACAATAACATAAATATATAATAAAAAAAATTATTATATTTTTAGTACATATTCATTAATCCTCTTTATTTTTTTTTTTTAGGAAAATTTTATAAATAACCATTATAATGTAAGCTTCATACCAAATAACACACAAATATCAACGATAAAATCACGACTCTTAGCACAAACACAAAAACATAATCCACATTATCACAACGACCCAGAACTTAAGGAGATGATTGATAAATTGAACGAGGAAGCCATAAAAAAATACCTACAAACTTATGATCCATATAAACAATTACAAGAACTAGTAGAAAAAAGCAGAAAAAAAATTAACAGATGGAAATGATTCAGAACCTATGTCAACTACCGATAAAGAATTATTGGAAACAGATCAAGAAGTGCTTGATGAAGAAAATGATATTATGTTAAAATTGGATATGTACCCAAATGATGATGACAAATCAGATGAATCATCAACATGTGAATGTACCAGATATTGATAATACAGAACTAGCGACTACAAAAGGAAAGGATAAATATTTAAAACGCTTAAAAGAGAGATTCACCCGTACTACTATATCTTCTTCAGTAGGTAAACTATTCTTAATATTTATAGGATTAGAAGCTGCTAAAGCTTCTTGGCGTTCCTGCATTAATATTACTGGTTGTTGTTGTAAAGTATAGTAAGTATGCATCATATGTTACTATACGTAATATGTTTAATGATACATCTATGATTACAGCTATTTAAGCAGTGCGCTAATGCTACTGTTTGTGGTCTTTCCGATATACTCACACCTACTGCAGCTTTCTGCTAGTGCAATTTTTGGAGGTTGTGGTATTGCAGCTTTGGTACTAATTATATTAGCTGTTGTACTTATAATATTATATATACTGGTTATATAGAAGAAGAAAAAAATTCATGGAAACATGGAAACATAAAAACAAGAAACATTTATGTAAGTAATTAAATTTTTTAGAATATGAAGAATTTTACTTTTCAATGATATATAAATTGCATTTTATGATAATAGATTTCTTTACACATGACATAATATTATATAAATGAAAAATTTTCTTTCATATCTTTTATCATTCATAGATAATAATATTAATAATTAATTTTTATGAGCGATATATTTTCTTTCTATTATGATTTTATGTAATAAAAAGACTTTATTTCTATTTTTTATCATTTAAATTAATTAAATTCATATTTTTAAAAATTAAATATAAGAATATTTCCTTTTCCATTATTGGTTATAAACGTTTTGTGCTTAATTAATTTTATTTTTATGAAAAAAAAAAAAAAAAAAAAAAATATTATTATTCATATATTCACACATTAATATTTTTCAATCATAAAATATGTAAAAGTGATTAATTGTTTTTTATTATTTTATTTGAAGAAAATATATTGTACAATATTTTATTTATTACATTCTTATATATCATATAAGCAATTTCATATACATATCCTTATGTACAAATTACATTTCTTATATATAATATTATAACAATTTAATATAATTTATTTGCAAATAATTAAAAATAAATATATATATATTATTATATATATATATATATTTTTTTTTTTTTTTACATTTATATTATTATATAATGATATAGTTATTTATGTATAACAGATACACTATTAAAATTAATATATATATATATATATATATAATATATATATAATATATTCATGTATTATTTTGCCACATAAATATAATAAAATTATTTAATATTCTTTTATAATATTTTGTTAATTTATAAGTGCAAAACAAACGTTCACTCAAATTATATAATAATAAAGTACTAATATTTTTAAAAGAATTAAGTTATACATTATGATACAAAAATAATATTATTATTTAAAAAAAATAATAATTCACAATTAATTTCATTTTAACAAAAAAATGATATTCACATACACTAATATTATGTTCATAATATTTTTTTCAATTACTTATAACATAAATTTATATAAATAAATTACAATATATATATATATTTATAATTCTAGATTAAAGAAATATTTTACAAATTAGATATTTAAGGATAATTAGATTCGTGTAATAAGTAATTATATCTACCAATGGATAATAACATTTTTTTTGTAAAATTAAAATCAAATTATATATATATATTTCACTCTTAAAATAAGGTGCATTATATAACGTGATTATATGTATATTTTCCTTCGTTATAATATCTAGCTATTTAAAATACATTTTATACA
>LT990231.1:77654-112654 GCA_900257145.2 Plasmodium billcollinsi
TAAAAGCCTATAATAATATATTAGGTTAAGCACATGTAATTATTTTAATAAAATAAAATTAAGTATTTTATATATAAAATTTTTTAGTTATAATTTTAATCATACAATAATATAAGTGTCACAATAAATATGAAACTGTACTGCTCTAAAATAATATTATTTTTTCTTACATTAAATATATTGGTAACATCATCATCATGTGTACGAATCAAATATTTATAAATATAAATATAAATATATATATATATATATATATATATATATAGTATTTTATAATGTATGTAAATATACCATATACATATATATAAGAAATATATATATAATCATAAATTATTACTAAATATAATATACATATATATATGATATATTTTTTATAGGCACATAATAATAATGAACCATCCATCACACCACATCGTACACAAATATATATATCACGAGTATTAAGCGAAGGTGACACGCAATCATCAAATTATGACAAGGATACGGGTATGAAAAGTGTAATGCAACAATTTGTTGCTAGTACCTCACAAAGATTTCAAGAATACGAAGAACGTATGAGAGAAAAACGTCAAAAACGTAAAGAACAACGTGACAAAAATATACAAAAAATTATTGAAAAAGATAAAAGAGACAAATCATTAGCAGAAAAAATAGAAAAAGGTTGTCTGAGGTGTGGGTGTGGGCTAGGAGGTGTTGCAGCAAGTGTTGGATTATTCGGGGGATTAGGTATCTATGGTTGGAAAATAAGCGCGTTGGCAACTGTCAAGGAGGTGACTATATCTGAGGGTGCTTCTCAGGTGGCTGCCGCTAAGGGTGCTTCTGAGGGTCTTGCTAAATTCATTCAATTAATAGAATCAACATTTTCTATAAAAGAATTAAATGGTAATTTATTGGAAACATTATTTACTTCAAATACATATACTGATGTATCAAATATTCCTGATTTGATTTATTCTCAATATAACGCGACATGCATAAAATTTGGCCCTGGAGCTGTCCCTTTCACTGGATCTGATAGTTCCTTTTGCTCGACTGTTACAACATTACCTTACGTTCCAGGGTATGTTACAGGGGATACTAGATCAACAAATGTTATTATACAATCACATGTAAAAAAAATCCTTGAAGAAGCTACAGCTCATGCTGGAGAAGCTACGGAAAAGGCTATTGAAGAAGCTATTGCTACACTAACCAAAGAAAAAACGTCTGAGATAGCAGCTACATGCATGGGTCACCAAACTGCTATTATTGCTTCTGTTGTTGCATTATTAATTATAGCTTTAGTTATGATAATTATATATTTAGTTTTACGTTATCGACGAAAAAAAAAAATTAATAAAAAAGCCGAATACACAAAATTAATAAACCAATAAATATATGGTTTCATGATATTAATTTCAATTTAATGTTTTGTGAACTTTAGATTTTTAAATACATGGATATTATGATAATTAAATTGTTATAACTCTATATAATTTTTTTTTGTTTAATGTTATGTGGTTATTAAATTACTTAATTTATATTTATTTATTTTTTTTTAGTGAAATGAGTGTATATTATATATTTCTTTTTGTTTAGTAAAGATTTTATATAAATATATATTGTTTGTATATATATACATATATATTTATTTATTATACACTCATTAAGAACAACTTGAAACATATATATTAAAAAATTTTATATAAAACATGTTATGATAAATATATTCTATTATTAGTCTTATATTGATATATTATTTAAAAACTAATTATATTAATATAATATAAATAAATATATTATTAACAATATTCTTCCTTATCATTTGTACGATATTATTTTTATAATATATATAATATATATAATACATATTTATTGTTAGTTTACAATAAAATGTCATGTGTAATATAAGATATTATGTTAATTATTTTTTATCTAATTATTATTTATTTTTGCCATTTCAATAAAATAAAATATGTGTTATATTATTACATGACACATATTAAAAAAAAATATAATATATATATATATATATATATTATATATTAACCACAAAAATGTCTTTAACAAGATATATGTATATATCAACATATTATAATATAATAAGTATCAATTAACTTAATCTTACCATAATAATTATTATAAAATAGTAACAATATAATATATAATAATTATAATTGTATTAGTACAATCATATTTATATGATATCCTTTTTGTTTGCCTCTTTTAATACATATAATTAATATATTATAGGAAATTTAAAACAATATATAAATATTAATAACTTGTAAAATATGAAAAATTAATATATATATTATTTATTTATTTTCTATTTATATATTATTATAAATAATTTAGTATTAATATTATAGAATAGTAACATTTACTATAGCTTTATTTTTAAAAAGTAAAACATTAAGAAAACTATTATTATAATATAATCATAATATTAGTTTTTTATATATTGTACAAATAATATATTATATTTCGTATTATATAAATACAATAGATATATGTAATGTTTTACAACATACATATTATAAATATATTAAAATTATATTTTATATATTTATACGCAGCAATATAAAATACAATATGCGATTATGTGGAATCATGGGAAAATGGTTTAAATTATATTCTTGTAATAATAATATATTTCTAATTTATTCAAAAAAAAAATTTTTATAATAAGATAATATATAATTGCTTTAAATATCCTATTAATTATGCATATATATTTATATATTATTATTTATAAATTAAAATAACATAATTAAATAACATAAATTATTAGATACAATAGAGAGAATTTTCTATCATATAATATAAGGCTTAGAAACAAAAATAAAATAAACTAAAAAGAACAAATGTATATAATAAAATACATATAAAATTATTTCATTTTGTTAGTTTTAATATGAATATTATATTTTATTAATTACAAGAAAATTTGTTATTATTTCAAAAATAATAATCATATTAGAATATATTTTAAGATATTTTTTTTATAAAAAGCATGAGGGCTATTATGATAAATATATGGTTTACACCCATAACAACTATTGTTATACACATTTATATGTGTATTTGAAGGAAAATATATTGTTATTTATTAAAAATTTATAATATATATATATATGATAGAATTATTTTAAGAAAAATTAAAAAAAAAAAAATAAATAAAAAATAATATAATATAAAATAAAAGAAAAAATTTATTTATTTTATATCATATTTAAATTTTTTTTTTTTTAAATATTAAATGAATATAGTCATAAATTAAATTATATGTAAGATGAAACTATAATGTTATTATATCATAAAATTACAACAAAATTACCGCTGATCAATATATTATATAAAATATATATTAGAAAACAAAATAGATGATTTCATATAAATTAATTTAATACAATTTGAAATATAAAATATTATTTTTTTTAATTAAAAATGAAAATCTATTACGTTAAAATGTTAATATTTATTTTTCTCATAAGTACTTTAGTATTACCATATAATGTATGTACAAAAATATATTAATATTACAATAACATAAATATATAATAAAACGATTATAATATATTCAACATATATTCATTTATTGTTTTTTTTTAGAAAAATTGTGAAAATAGTCATTATAATAGAAGCTCCATACAAAATAACACACAAGGAACAACGATAAAATCAAGATTATTAGCACAAACGAAAAATCATAATCCACATTATCATAATGATCTAGAACTCAAAGAAATAATTGATAAATTGAATGACGAAGCAATAAAAAAATTTCAACAAAGTCATGAACCATATGAACAATTAAAAGAACTAGTAGAAAAAAACGGAAGAAAATTAACAGGTGGAAATGGTACAGAACCTATGTCAGCGACAGAAAGAGAATTATTTGAAACATATGAAGAAGTGTTTGTTAAAGGAAATCATATGTTAAAATCGGGTATGTACCCAAATGATGATGACAAATCAGATAAATCATCTTCATGTGAATGTATCGACGCTAATAATACAAATTTTACAAAAAGAAAAGGAAAAGATAAGTATTTAAAACACTTAAAAGAAGGATGTACGCGTAGTATATGTGTATGTTCAGTAGGTAGTGCTTTCTTAACATTGATAGGTTTGATAGCTGCAAAAAAGGCTGCTGTTGCTGCCCTCGCTAACTATGGACAAGCGGCTAAAAGTTGTGTATCTTCTAGTTCACTATTTAATATATTCGATGCTGGTTATCTAGGTACAGCTATTCAAACAGGAAATTCATGTGCTTCTGTTGCTAGCCTTGCTTCTGATATAGCCATGCCTGCTTCAACTGCAGCTACTACAGCTATAACCCCTTTTTCTATTGCTATTTATATTCTTATTGCTATAACAGTCTTACTTATAATCTTGTACATATGGTTATATAGAAGAAGAAAAAGATCATGGAAACATGAATGCAAGAAACATTTATGTAAGTAATGGAATTTTTAGAATATAGATGATGTTACTTAATTGTATATAAATTATATTTTACAATAATTCTTTTTTTTTTTTTTTTTTTTTACACACATAATATTTAAATATTAATTTCTCAATGAAAAAATATATTTATAGACATTAATTAATTCAAAACTTAAAATGGTGTGACACAATTATTATATGTAATATATATTTATGACTTGAATAATTTAAACAAATATATAACTTCGATGCTAATGTTAATTACTCTAACTTATAATTTTTTTATTCTTTTGAATTATATATTCTAATATTTATTTTAAAACTCTTCATTCAATTTTTATATTAAATAAATATTATACAATTAAATTATAAAGCAATTTGTTCCTATTAATAATATTAGTGTTAATTACAACGTATTTATACATCATAGAATTTTTTTAAATATATTGTTTTATATCTAAATCAAATAATATAGTATCGTTTTTTTAAAGAAAAAGATATGTTTTTTTTTTTTAAAATATTATATCATATAAAATTGCATTTTATATTATTTACATTTTATCTTAAACAAAAATCTAGACAAACGTTTCAAAATAAAAAAGATATAAAATTCAATATGCTATATAAAAATATATATTCTACCAAAATATATGGTAATATATATTCAAATAGCAATGATAAAATAAAATAAACAATATTTTGATTTCACAAAAAAATGAATGTGAATACAATATTTTAATGTTAATCAAAAATACGTAATCATTAAAAAAGATATAATATATTTTATTTTTAATTAGTATAAAATTGATACATTAAATATATATTTACACATACATAAATATATTTTTCAAGCATCATATTTTATGAGCGCAAAACAAAAGAACTACGCGAAATATATTCAATTTATATAATATATATAATAATGTTTCTCTTATATAAATGTATAATATATATATCAATACAAATTAAAATGAAAATTTAAAAAAAAAACTTTCAAAATTTTAAAGAGTTAATACTTTTCATAGAAAAGTATAATAGAAAAAAATAAACCATATTACATTCTTTACTTTCAAATATCATAAAATAGAAAATTGAAATAATATATATATATATATATATATATATATATATATATAATATTATATGTATTGCTTTCTTTCTTTTTTTTTTTAGAGGCATTTTCAAAGCAACGGTTACACGTCACCACATATAAGAAGCCTCACAAAAATAACAACATCCAGAACATTAAGTGAATTTGACAAATATACAAATAATTATGATAATGATCCTGCGATGAAAGAAATGATGAAAAGATATAATGAACGAACAGCAATACGATTGAAAGTATATGATGAACGAAAAAAGGAAAAGCAAAAAGAATATAAAGAAAAAAGTGATAAAGATATAAAAGATATTATTGTAAAAGACAAAATACAAAAACAGCTAACGAAAAAATTATTAGCATTAGAAAAAGTAACTGATACGGATAATTTATTTAAAGGTAAAAATCAAAAAGCGTAGTAACTAAAGCGAAAAAAGGTTGTAATAAATCTAAGAAAACACTAAGTGATATATTATCAGAATGGAACATTTTACCTAATATTGAAATGTATGAATGGATACCATTTATTTCTAAGGAAGCCAAAATTGATTGTAATATAAAAAATATGAAACAACCTCTTAATAAAATTGGTTATATACGTCCTAATAATTTTGTTACATTTGGTAATAAGGATGGTAAAAATGCTATTGATCTAGATCATTTATTTAGTTCTATTATGAATTCTTCTAATACTTTATTACAAAAATATATGGAAGATGATGTTATATCTTATGGTAGTATTTTTAAAAAACAAAGTGGTTTTGTCTCTTTTGCTCTTTATGCGTTATGGGAGATTCTTGAACATATGGTATTTCCTGTTGTCGCTCCTATTTTGTTCAAAAGGAAACCTTCTGGGGGTGGATTTTCTGTGAATGGAGCTCATGGGAATGGATCTGGTGGTACTTATTATGTTAATGTACTTTATGATTAATTTATTACAATATATACTATAGCATCAATTCTATTAATTCTTTATTATATTTTAAAATATTATAGAAAAATAAGAATGGAGAAAAAATGAAATATATGCAAATATTAAAAGATTAAATATGCACTGTTATCATAATAAAATATCGTGAAATATATGTATATCATATATATATATATATATATATATATATATATATATGATAATATAATATTGTTTTATTATTTTCTCAATTTTTTTTGTTTTATTATTTTCTCAATTTTTTTTTTATTTTATTTTTTATTTTATTTACAAAGATGGAATCCTAACATAATATAAGTATATATGTATATGAATATAATTTTTTTTTTTTATATATAAATTATCAGTTAATTTTAACATAAATGCTTATACATTTTTTCTTATATGTACATCTTTGCTTGGTGTTCATAGCTATTGTGGAATTCTATATGTCATTGAAATTATTTTATGCACAAATTATATATAGTAAAAAAAAAATTTAACAGTAGTTATTATGAGAAAAAAAAAAAAATAAAATAAAAATAAATAAGCTTTATTCCCCTGAATTAATATATTTAGTGTATAATATATTTTTATTTAAAAAAAAATTTAATTTTAATGAAATTGTGATAAAAGGTAGTACATATGAGTTTTCATTTTAGTTTTTAAATAAATATAATGTTTAAATATATGGAAAGATTATTTATTATAAATAATAAAGAGCATCCTTTAAAATACCCAAACAAAAAAAAAAAAACAATAATCCATTATGTATTCAAATATAAAAGAAAAAAAGAAAAGAGTAAATTGTTTATTTTTTGTGCATATAAAATAACTATTCGTTTATATTTTGTAGATCTTTAATTAATATTTTATAATAATAAAAAAAAAGTAATAATAATTATATATTTTTATATATTGTCAATTTTATTTTGTTTTTATTTTATTTTATTTTTTTTTTTTTTGTGTGTGTGTTATAGAATATTTATTATAATATGTAATAATATATACTTAAATATATTTTTTTCTTTGTAATTTTAAAGTATAGTTATAGTATTATATTCATTCAGAAAAAATTATAGAGTACATTTTTAATGTAAAATTTTTATTTTTTCCTTAAATCATTCATTTATGTTTTTTAAATATGTAACTCATAGGCACACAATTATTATGAGTTATTTTATTTTAATGAATAAATAAAAAAAAAGAAAATGAAAAAAGTGTGTAAAAAATGTGTAACCTAGTAAAATATATACACCAAAATGAATGTCCTCAGGAAAGAAGAAAAAATCAATATGTAGTGAAAAATATATAAACAATATAGACGAAAAAAATTGCAGGAAATATGTATTATATATAAAGGTACTGTAAATATTTTTTTATAAATAAATATATATATATATATTTATAAAATGCTTATATATAAAAAAAGTTAATATGTTAAATTATATGTAATGAAAAAATATAAACTTGATATATAAATTATGCTATAACTAAAATAAAATATAAAATATCACGTTATATCAATAACTTAAAAGATTAAATATATATATATAAATATAATTTTCATTATCTCTTTAAATATTGATAAATATATACACATTATTATTTAATTTTTTTTTTTTTTTTATTCATTTGTATTTGAATATTTTTAAATTTTTATATAAATAAAAAATTATTATATATATGTGTAATGTTTTGAGGGAAATTTTATAATTCTTATTCACAAAAAGTCAAGTTTGAAAAATAAATGTATGTATTTTGAAATCCATATTTTGCCAAAAGAATATAAAATAAGTAACATGAATTATATATAATGTATTTAAATAATTAGATATATTAATATTATTAAATTATTGTTTTAAAAGTAATATATTTGAGAAATAAAAAAAAATTGTAATTTTCTTTATGCTTTTTATATACAAATATTTTTTTGTAAAAAAAAAAAAATATACATGTATATATACCATTTTGAACATTTTATTTTTTTATGAAATTGGTGTTTAAATATATTTTTGTTAAGTAAAAATATAAAAAAGTAAATAAAAATAATATAAAATGCAACTTAGTATAAGATGCAATATTTAAAAAAAAAAAAACGAAATATTCTCCTTCTTTGAAAAAATCAAATGTTTTATATACGTTTCATAAAATATAATATATTTAATTATTTTTGATAATATATTGATATATATGATCATTAATAAAAATATAATTATTATGTAAAATTTTATATTTTGATTGTATATTATATATTTTATATAAAATCTGAATAAATAATTTTATTATAAAACTTAAAATCTATATATATCAAAAGAGTAAAAATAATTACAAATTATAGTAATTATCATTTTGACATGGATTTATGTTTATTTGTTTCAATTAAAGAAGTAATATAAAAATACTATGTGAAAAATAATTAACTCATATAACATTATTATGTATTTCTTTTTTTTTGTAAAGTATATATATATATATGTTAAAAAGCCTTTTTTTAAATATATAATGTGTATGAAAATCATTTTTTTTTAAGAAAATATTATTAAAATAATATTATTTATGTAACACAAATTATTATAAAATATAATTCATATATCATTGACTAGTGAAATTTTTCATATTCTAAAAATATGGTTACTTACATAAATGTTTCTTGCATTCATGTTTCAATGAATTTTTTCTTCTTCTATATAACCATATATATAATATTATAAGTAAGAGGGTTATTGCAATAAGGACATAAATAGCAATAGAATAAGGGAATATAGTAGTAGTAGCAGCACCTGCAGCAGTTGGTACTAGATCTGTAAGACCAACGGTACATATCTTAGTGCCTTCTTGTATAGCTGCTGACATAGATGCCGGATTAAACATATTATGTATATAAATAAAGGATGCGCACTTACTATACATTACTCCTTCGTGGGTAATATTGAAGACAGCGCCAGCAGCTGTTCTTGCAGCACCCAAACCTATGAATGTTAAGAGAAAACTACCAACTGAGCAAAAACATATACCACGGGTACATCTGTGTTTTAAGTGTTTTAAATACTTATCTCTTCCTTTTCTTTTTTCTAGTTTCGCATTATCAGTATCGATACATTCACATGTTGATGACTTATCTAATTTGTCATCATCATTTGGATACATACCCGATTTTAACATAATATCATTTTTGTGACCAAACATTTCTTCATACGTTTCCAATAATTCTTTTTCTGTTGTTAACATAGATTCTGTACTACGTCCACCTACAGGTTTTGTTCCGTTTTTTTCTACTAGTTCTTTTAATTGTTCATATGGATCATGAGTTTGTTGGTATTTTTTTATTGCTTCCTCGTTCAATTTGTCAATCATTTCCTTAAGTTCTGGGTCATTATGGTAATGTGGATTATGGTTTTGTGTTTGTGCTAATAATCTTGATTTTCTCGTTGTTCTTAGTGTGTTCTTTGGTATTGGGCTTACATTATTATGACTATTTTCACAATTTTCCTAAAAAAAAAAAAAGAATATTAATATATATTGGAAATGTGATAATTTTTTTTTTTATTTTTATATTTATGATATAGTAATTATAATGTATCTTTTTTACATACATTATGGGATAATACTAACATATTTATCAAAAAGATAAATAATAACATCTTAACGTAATATCTGTTCATTTTGAATTCAAAAAAAATAATATGTTATATTTCAAATTCTATTAATTTAATTTGTATCAATGATGTATTTTATTTTCTAATGTATAATTTAAATAATAAATTGATAAGCAACAATTTCGTTGTAATATTATGGTATAAGAACATTATATTTTCATCATACGTATAATTTATTTTATGAGAATATTCATCTAATATTTAAAAAAAAAATATATATAAATGTGATATAAAATAAATAAAAAAAAATTTTTTTTTTACTTACATTATTTATTTATTTTATTTTATTTTATTTTTTTTTTTTTGTAATTTTTCTTAAAACAATTCTCTCATATATATAAATAAGAATTCAGATAAATTAACATTGAAGTATATTTTTACAAATATTATATATATATATATATATATATATATATATATATGTTATTAAATTTTAATAAATAAAATTATATTTTCCTGCAAATACACATATAAATGTGTAGATCAATAGTCGTTATGAGTGTAAACCACATATATATCATAATAGCTCTCATTTTTTTTCATCAAATAAATAACAAAAAATATATATTCTAATATAATTAGAATTGTGGAAACAACAACAAATTTTGTTGTAATTGATAAAATATAATATTAATCCTAAAACAAATATAGCATAATAATAATTTATGTGTATTTTATTATTTATATTTTTTTCTTTTTAGATTATTTCATTTTTGTTGCTAAGTGTTATTCTATGTTAAAAAATACTCTCTATTGTATCTGTTATCTTATGTTATTTAATTATGCAAATCTAATTTATAAATAATAATATATAAATATATATGCATAATTAATAGGTTAATTAAATGAATTATATATTAAATAATAATAAATTATTAATTTTGCACAAATTAGAAATATACTGCTATTATTACAAGAATAAAATTTAAAACATTTTTCAAAGATATCACATAGTGACATACTGTATTTTATATTGCTATGTATAAATGTAAATATGTTGTATTAATAATTTATCTGTTAAAAACATTATATATATATATATATATATATATATTATATTTATATAATACGAAATATCATATAATATTTGTACAAAACATAAGAAATTAATAGTATGTTTATATTATATTAATAGTTTTCTTAAAGATGTACTTTTGGAAAATAAAAGTATAGTAATTATTACTATTCTGTAATAAAAATAATAATGAGTAAAATAACAGTAATCATGTATTTATAATATTATATTAATTGAAACAATAAATTATATTTATATTTATATTTATTTTTAATATTTTACAAGTTATTAATATTTGTATATTGTTTCAAATTTTCTATTATATTAATTATATATATTAGTAAAAAAAAAAAAAAAAAAAAACAGATAAGTCATAAAAATAATTATTTTAATACAATTATAATTATTATATATTATATTGTTACTATTTTAAAATAATTCTTATTTTAGCATTAAGCGAATTCATTATTCTTATATTATAATGTGTTGATATGTCGATATATCCTGTTCAAAACATTTTTGTTGTTACTATATATATATTACATTTTCTTTAATATTTGTTCTGTAATAATATAACACATAATTTATTAAAAGGGAAAAATATTAAATATAAAATAAGATAAAATATAATTAACATAATATTTTATATTACACATGATATTGTAATGTAAAACAATTATACGTATGTATTGTATATATTATAAAATATTATTGTACAAATGATATAGATGAATGTTATTAATTAAAATTAGATTTATTTATATTAGTTTATATTAAATAAATATAATTAGATTAAAAATAATATATGATAAATTATATAATATATTCCATTACATATTATTTTATGAGAAATATAATATATATATATTGCAAGGTATTCTTAATGAGTATATAATAAATAAATATATATGTATACATATACAAACAATATATATTTATATAAAATCTTTATAAAAACCAAAAAAAGAATATATGTATATAACACTCATTTCACTAAAAAAAAATAAATAAATATAAATGCATTAATTTAATAACCACATAAGTATAAACAAAAAAAAATAAAATATAGAGTTATGAAAATTGATTTATCATAATATTCATGTATTATTAATCTAAAATTCTTAAAACATTAAAATGAATTTAATATCAGGAAACTATGTATTTATTGATTTAATAATTCTGTGTACTCGGCTTTTTTATTCATTTTTTTTTTTCTACGATAACGTAAAACTAAATAAATAATTATCATAACCAAAACTATAATTAATAATGCAACAACAGAAGCAATAACAGCAGTCTGGCAACTAGAAGATATAGAATCTATGACACTGATTTTTTCAGTTGTTAATGCAGTAGTAGCTTTTTTAGAAGCCGCATCTGCAGCTCTTTCAGCAGCATTTTCGGCATTTGAGACGATAGTTCCTACAGCTGTTCTTATAACCTTCATATGTGAAACAGCATTCCCTTGAAGCATCTCTGGAATTTTCTTTGCAGCTACAAATTTTTTCGTCATCAAGGTGCAAAAAGTCTCACGAGCACCAGAGCCACTGGTATCAAATATACATGTCGATTGATATTGTTTATAAACAGCTTGAGTAATATTAGCGACATTAGTATAATTTTCTGGATTAATAAAGGATACCAATGCCTGACCTTCTAGAGTTAAAACACCAAATTCTTTTGTTATTCCTGCAATAACTGCGTTCTTACCTACCTCAATAACTGCAGCATCACCCGCACCTTTAGAGATAGCCAAACCCTCAACCATGGCCTCTTCAATAGCCGCAGCAGTAGCGGCGCTTTTCCATCCATAGATACCCAATCCCCCAAATAATCCAACACTTGCTGCAACACCTCCTAGTCCACACCCACACCTAAGACAACCTTTTTCTATTTTTTCTGCTAATGATTTTTCCCTTTTATCTTTTTCAATAATTTTTTGGATATTTTTGTCACGTTGTTGTTTGTACTTTTGGCGTTTATCTTTCATACGTTCTTCATATTCTTCAAAACGTTGTGAGGTTTGTCGATTGAAATTTTCCTTGACTGATTTCATATCCGCATCATTATCATAATTTGATGATTGTATGTCCTTTTCGCTTAACACTCGTGATGTAGTAGTTGTTGTATGATGACGTGTGATGGATGGTTTATTTTTATTATGCGCCTATAAAGAATGTAATATATATACATATGTATGTTATATTTAGTTGTTTATGATTACATATATTTTCGTAATGATTAGGTATATTGTATATTTACTTAAACAATAAAACTTTATATATATATATTTATAATTATTTGATTCGTACATGATATGATGTTAACAATATATTTAATGGAATAACAAATAATAATATTTTAATGTAGTGAAGTTTCATATTTATTGTGATACTTATATTATTTTATGATTAAAATTATAACTGCAAAAAATACATATATAAAATGTATTGTGTTTTGTTAAAAGTATTACATATTTTTAATCTGAATTATTATTAATATTGGCTTGTGCTATAATACACAATTATTTTCCCCATTATATAAAAATATATCTTTTTACTGCAACCATATTTTTGCATTCATTCAGAACAGAAAAAAAATGAAAAAAATAATAAATAGGAAGAAAAAAAATATATAATATAATAAAACATTTCCATTTGTTTTATAATTTTTAATTTTAATTTCTAATAATATCTAATTTTATATCATACGATAAAGTGCAATATTAATTTTATATTAATACATGTATATAACAAAAAAACCTATAGTTGCTAATAACTCGTTTTTTTTTTTTGGTGTTGTAAATTATGTACAAATGTATAGAAAAATAATTCCTACAGGTATACCATACGTATATAAGAACATATTAGTATATATATATTAAATACATATTACAACGTAAACTTGGTATTATTTCAATTATATAAAACACTCTACAATAAATATTTTGCATCATAATAAAATAAATAAGTATTTTTCAAACTAATAGTAATTGTATTTATTTTAGTTTTTTTTTGTTTTTTTGTTCTAAAAATTGTTGTATGTTATACCTTTCTCTCTAATTTATCTACATAGTTGAAAGCATTAATATTATTAATTTTATAAAAATATTTGAACTTGTTTAAAAAAAATTCTTCATTATTAAACTATTTAATTATATAATTATCACAAAAAAATATTTTTAATATTTATTATTATTATAAAAGAAAAATCAAAAAAAAAAAAAAAAAAAAAAAATTAATTAAATGAGAAATTATATATACTATTACACACTACACTATATTGTTTTATGTAGTGTTTTATCTTATACAAATATATTCTACTTATAATACTAATTATTATATATATATATATATATATATATATATATATGTTTCTTAAGGTAGTATTAGTATTTTACAATTTATCATACATTAATTGTATTATTACATGTTGTAACAAAATAATTAATTACTACAATATTTTAATAAATATATTATAATACATTAAACGAATAACACGACATTATATATATTACGAGAAAAAACGGAATTATTTTTAATTTATACATAATTTATAACTATAAAATAAAAAAAATTCGTAGCATTTCTAAAAATTAAATTATTTCCTATAATGATGATGATAGTAAGTATGAGTACCAAAAAAAAAAAATTTAAACCACAAAAAAAAAAAAAAAAAAAAAATTAAACCACAAAAAAAAAAAAAAAAAAAATATAAGCCAAAAAAAAAAAAAAAAAATTAAACCAAAAAAAAAAAAAAAAAAATTTATAACTGGAACAATATGAAAAAGAAGAACATTAAAATATTGCTACAATAACATGAAACTTATACGTATATATGTTTTTTTTATTTTGGAATAAAACGTTTTCTAGCATGTGTAATAAATATCCGATCGATCCATTTCATAAATTAATGGATACTTTGATACTATTAAAATTGAATTTTGGAATTTTTGATGAATATTCACGAATTATTATATATTATAATATAATATATTTGTATTTCTGTTATTAGTTATTACTTTATATAACAATTGATATAAACAATTTATTAAATATATGTTACATTAAGTTTTTATCTAATATATATATAAATTATATATACATGTATTTTCCCATATAACAACATAATTGGTATTCATATAAATTTAGTTTATATTTCTAAAATTTTGTATTTTTCATGTTTTCTGTAAATATTGTCTTATGTTCCTTATATAAATCATTTTTTAATGTATCAAAATACTTTATAAAAGCATAAATATAATTTATCTGATTTCATCAATTGATGTTCCCTCTTTAACTAATTTATAAAAATTAAGAGTATGTTCCACATTTGTGAAAGATAGTGCAACTTCATATCATTCATACATTTTTCCCATGTACGTTAATTAGTATTTCGACATATAAATTTTTTAGCCCGCAAATCATGATAAAGTTGATATTCATATGTAATAAATATCCTTCTATATAATATGATAAATAACTGCATCGGTTGTTTCACTTTTGTCACATATGATAATACACTGAAGACAATTAAAATATATATAATTAATATAAAAAGAAAAATGATTGAGATATATATATATAATAATTTATGTATGCAAATATAATACAAAATATATATAGATAATATACATATGTATTATGTACAAAAATTGATACTTCAAATACTAATATGATTATTATATATTATTTTATAGAAATAAGTTATATTTTAAGTGAAAATTAAAATGAAAATTAAAGTTAAAGTGAATACATTGATCATAACAACTAAATAACTATTACTACGCTATGAATTTTGTGTTACATATTTTATATAATTGTTATATATATATATATATATATATATATATATATATATATTAGGATATTATCATAAAAAAATATAACAAAAAATATTTTAGAAAAATCTCTTCATTCCTTTTATTGTTAATATTATGTATACCTTTGTGTTCTATTTATTCAAGTTTTATGAAATGGACGTATTCTTAATAGGTAGCTGTATAATATGAATTATAAGACAATATAATTAATATCATCATAATAAACATTATAATAAATATCATTGTTTTATTATGACTGTTTTACCATCATATAATATTTCTGTAAAACAAATTACATATAGGTCTGTTAGACACACATATTATAATATGTTATGGTACAATTATTGTGATCCTTATTTTTATATATATGTATAATTATCTATGATAAATATCATATCAATAAACATGTATAATATTAGGGGTGCTACAACAATGTTAACAATTTATACATACATCTGTATAGGTTTATATTGTTAATCCGATATAAAAGATTTAAATGCAATTATAAAATTTGATTTATTGTGATACATAATTTTTTATATTTTAGTAAAATTTATATTCGATTGATGACAGACAGTTATATGGATATTTATGTTTCGTTAGAATGGTTATTTTGTTTATTAATAATATACATATATATATATATATATATATATATATATATATATATATAATCTATAATTTATGAAAAGAAAATAAAAAATTAAAATGATTAGATTTTAAAATAAGTTCACCCTGAATGTATCGTAGAATTTATTATTGGAATAATATGGAATTTTTATACACTTAAGAATGTTTAATTACCATTATTATTATATATATGTAAAATTGAGATAAAAATATAAATTAATTGGACGAAAATTTAAATATATATATATATATTAATATTTATTATTATAATAATAAAAACAAATAACATAAATTAGAAAATAGAGTATATATGTATATATATTTAGTAATTTATAATTGTTATAGAACTATATCAAATCATAATATATTATTATAATAATATTCAATAATATACATATATGTAATTATTCCATAAAATCTATAAATAAAATGGAAATTACGAAGTGTTAACAATATTATTCATTTACAAAATGTAAAGATGTGTTGTTTATTGTATATAATTGTACAGAAAGGTCCGTTCTCATATCAACCAATATATTTTTTTTCTTATCATTATTTATAATATATTTTTTACACTATATATGTGTTCTATTGTGTTTTTTATTTAAATTATACATACTATTATTATTATAGGAAATATCTACGATTTTAAAAACAATATTCAAATATTATATATATATATATATTATTAGTAATTGAACATAACAGAAAAATATTTTTTTTTATGGTATTCATTATATTATATAAAGCGTATATTTCTTTTAAATATATATATAATAATAATAATTAATATAAACTTTTTTATTTAAATATATATAGCTATATTGTTACAACTTGTAATCCTACAATTATTATATAAATAAATTCCAAAATAATATATCTACCATTTTAATATTTAATATAATACATATATATTATCAAAATATTACAATAATTTCTATATTATGAATAGAATATATTTTTATAACGTACAACACTACACAAAACTATACAATAGTATTTTATAATGTTAATACTTTCTTTTTTTTCTTAAATTTATTTTTAACATTATATATAAATATTTTTTTTTAATAGAATATAATTTTAAAAATATATATATATATATATATATATATATATATTTATATAATTTTAGATACATTAGAGAGAAAGGTATAATATACAATAAATTTTAGAACAAAAAAAAAAGAATATATATATAATTATTAAAATATATTTGATTTAATTACTTTTAAAATATATATTTTCTTTGTTTTATTTTTAGTAACACATATTATGATATACAATTATACTTATATAATAGTAATATTGTGAATATACCTTTTGCAGTATCAATTTCACTTATATGTTCTTCCCAATTGTAAATTATATGTGGTTCACACTCATACAAACTATTATTTACACATATGTATTTATATTACAATAAAAAAATATAAGTTCTATTGTTACTATATCATAATATCTTTTTGAAAAATATAAAAAAACATTTTAATTGTAATTTATCGTATGATATAAAATTAAATTTTATTAGAAATTAAAATTCAAAGTTATAAAAAATGTGATATATTTTGATATATTATATTTTTAATATTAACTTTTAATTTTTTTTTATTTTTTTTTTGGTAATAAATAAAAGAGCAAATATGGTTCCACTATAAAAAAAAATATATTTGCATAATGGAAAGTTAATTGTTAATTATATTTATTAAATTATAATAATATTTTAGGTTAAACATATTTAATTTATTTGCAAAATAAAATAAAATAATTTATGTGATTTTTTTAGTTATAATTTTTATCATAAAATAATATACGTAACACAATAAAAATGAAAATCCATTATATTAATATATTGCTGCTTGCTCTTCCATTAAATATATTGGTAACATTATATCATGTATTTATGAAATATTCATAAATATAAATATAATATATATATTTATTACGATACCATATATATAATTATTATATCTATATATCCATATATAATATATATATAGTCAAAATATACATATTTATTACAAATATGTAAAATCATAAATTACAAGTAAATATAACATACATATATATGCACTTATTTTATAGGAAAATATTCAAAGTAACCATAAAAGCACCACACCACGTCATACACCAAAAATACCAACTACCAGGTTATTATGCGAATGCGAATTATATACACCTGCCAACTATGACAATGATGCCGAAATGAAAGAAGTTATGGATAATTTCAATAAACAGACACAAAAACGTTTTCATGAATATGACGACCGTATGAAAGAAAAACGAATGCAATGTAAAGATAAATGTGATAAAGAAATCCAAAAAATTATTTTAAAAGATAAATTAGAAAAAGAATTAATGGACAAATTTGCCACATTACACACGGATATACAAAATGATGCCATTCCAACATGTATTTGCAAAAAGTCTATAGCAGATAAAACAGAAAAGTTTTGTCTTAATTGTGGTAGAAATATGGGAGCGATTGCACCCTGGTGGGGGTTGGTCTGTGGATCAGGTTATGCGGGATGGTCACATTATGCTACCACTACTCTTGTTGAAATTGCTACAGATGCGGGTATTAAGGCAGGTGTTAAATATGGGATTCAAGAATTAAAAGACTTTCCTGGTCTATCTAGATTAATTAAGATTTCTAAAATAAAAAATTGGATTAATTCATCAAATTATGCTGATCCAGCGACATATGCTACATTTGTTAAACATGTTAATGCAACAAAGTGCGTTGGAAAACCTAAAACTGCTGAGGCATTTTGTAATGCTGCAAAACATCAGACAATAGAAATCTTCTCGCAGCGAGCATCAGGAATTGCACAAAATGCTAAGTATAGTGCTGAACTTGCTAAAGAAGGTATATTGACAGAGGGAGCCAATACAACTAGTAGTTTAACTACTGCAATAACTGCTTCTGTTGTTGCAATAGTGGTCATAGTTTTAATTATGGTTATTATTTATTTGATTTTACGTCATAGACGAAAAAAAAAAATGAAGAAAAAACTCCAATACATAAAACTATTAGAAGAATAGATATGATGGGTTTGGTATTTTTTCATGGTGGCAGGACGTTTGGTGCATGTACTGTTTTTCCTTGAATGTACCATGTTTCTTTTTTCCATTATTAATAACTATATATTTTTATATATATTACGTTTTTATATATATATTATACTTTGTTATGTGTCAATTTGTTTTTATTATTTATTGTATTAATTTACTATTATATTAATTTTTTTTTTTTTTTTTTTTCAAAGACTTCTATTCTTTAATAAATAATATATTTTTAAATATATATATATATATTATATTCTAAACTCATAATTGTAGGTATATGTAATCGTTTAAGAAAATAAAATATGTCATATATGTATATATATATTTACTTCCTTATAATTGTTATAGAAGTGTATCTAATCATATCATAATATATTATTATATTAATATTCAATAAAATACATATATATAATTATTCCATACCATCTATAAATAAAATTGAAATTACGAAGTGTCAGCACAATTATTCATTTATAAAATGTAAAGATCTGTTGTTTATTACATATGTTACCGTAAGATCTTTTCTCATATAATCCAATATATTTTTTATATCATATATGTGTTCTGTTGTGTTTTTTATTTTTATTATTATTATTTTTTTTATTATACATACTATTATTATCATAGGAAATAGCTGCGATTTTACAAAGAATATGTAAAAGTTTATATATATATATATATATTATTAGTAATTGAACATAACAGAAAAAAATATTTTTTGTTATCGTATATATTATATTATATGAAGTCGTATATTTCTTTTCAATATATATATATATATATAATAATAATAATTAATATAATTTTTTTTATTTAAATATATATATATATATATATATATATATATATTGTTACAACTAGTAATCCTACAATTATTATATCAATAAATTCTAAAATAATATATCTACCATTTTAATATTTAATATAATACATATATTATCAATATGTTACAATAATTTCTATGTTATGAATATAATATATTAGTATAACATAGAACACTACATAAAACTAACAATGTACTATTTTATTATATGTATAATTTCTCATATTTGTAACTTGTTTTTTGTTTTTGTTGTTATTAAATAATAAAAATAAATAAAAATATATTTTTTTATCATAATAATATAATATAATACTTTAATGATAAATGAAGGTTTTAAATTATTTCTAATATTTTTATAAAAATAAAAACAATAATATTCAACTTAGTAATAATATAGATAAATTAGAGAGAATGGTTTAACATACAACAATTTTTAGAACAAAACAAATAACATAATATATCAAAATTGATTTATTAAAATATATGTATATACTATTATTTTAAAAATATTTCATATCATTTATTATGATATGCTATATTTGTTGTTAATTGTTTTTATAACAACAATGTTACAAAATTATATATTATAATAACTATTTCATACGTTTTACATATATATATTATAAATTGGTATTATATATATTTGTTATATACAATTTCCAAAACTATGGTTTTACACATTTCCATATAAATAATAGCACACAAATACGTTGTATTATTACTATATCGTAACATGTCATTCAAAAATATCAAAAAAATAAGAAAAATAAAAAAACAATGACCATTATAATTTATTGTGTTGATATAAAATTAAATTTCATTAAAAATTAAAAATTAAAAAAAATGTAAAATATTTTGATAAGTTTTTTTATTATTAATTTTTTTTTTTTTCTTTTTTTTTTTTTTTTTTTATAATAAATAAAAGAGCAAATGTGGTTCCACTATAAAAAATATATATTTACATAATGGGAAAATAATTGTTAATTATATTAAATTAATTATAATAATATTTTAGGTTAAATATATTTAATTTATTTATAAAATAAAATATTTTATGTGATTTTTTTAGTTATAATTTTAATCATAAAATAATATATTAAAACAATCAAAATGAAAGTCCATTGTATTAATATATTATTGTTTGCTGTTCCATTAAATATATTGGTAACATTATGTGACAAATGAATAAAATATTCATAAATATTATTATAATATATATATTTATTACGATACCATATATATAATGATTATATTATTATATCCATATAATTTATATATAACCAAAATATACACATTTATTACAATTATATATAAAATAATAAACAACTAATTAGAACATACATACATATATATATATATATATATATATATATGATAAATACCTTATAGATAAATGACCAAAGGAACCATAAAAGCACCACACAGTATACACCAAAAATACCAATCACCAGGTTATTATGCGAGTGTGATCTATATATTCCTAATTATGACAATGATCCTGAGATGAAATCAGTGATGGATAATTTCAATAAACAGACACAACAACGTTTTCATGAATATGACGACCGTATGAAAGAAAAACGAATGCAATGTACAGATAAATGCGATAAAGAAATTCAAAATATTATTTTAAAAGATAAATTAGAAAAAGAATTAACCGAAAAGTTTTCCACGTTACAAACTGATATACAAAGTGACGCCATTCCAACATGTATTTACGAAAAATCATTAGCGGACAAAATGGAAAAAGGAAGTTTGAGATGTGGAAGTATATTAGGTGCGGCGATGCCTGAATTGGGTTCGATAGGTGGAACTCTTGTATATGCTGCAGCACAATCATCTGCCGCTAAAGTAGGTGTTTCCAAAGCAATAGAACTAATGGGAAATATATATAATTTGGGTGGTGTACGCTTTATTGATTGGATGAAATTGATAAATGTAGGAAATTATAATCATAGAATGTCCCTTGTTGGTATTGTTAACAAAGTAAATAATATGTGTCCTATAAAGGATCCTGAAGGGGATGTTGCTTTCTGCTTTATGGAACAAAGTATTAGCAGAAGAAGTGCTGGTAAATTTGTTCAAATAATTTCTGAAAAGGCAGGAGATGCTGCAATGAAAGCTCGAGAAGCAGCAAGTGGAAAATTCTCAGAGATGACAAATGTTAGTGTTATTTTCTCTGATCCTGTTGTAATTTCTGCTATAGTAGTAGTGACTATAGCTCTTATACTTTTAATTATTTATTTTATTTTACGTTATCGACGAAAAAAGAAAATGAAGAAAAAACTCCAATATATAAAATTATTAAATGAATAAATATGTTTTCATAATATTAAATTCAATTTAATGTTTTATGAATTTTATATTCATAATACAAGCATATTATGATAATTCAATTTTTATAACATTATATTTTTTTCCCCCTATAATTTTATTTTGTTTAATGTTATGTGGTTATTAAATTATTCAATTTATATATATATTAATGAAACAAATGTAATTTATATATTTTTTTCTAAATCCAGAACCTACATGAATATATATTTATTTATAATACACTATTTAAGAAGAACTTACTACATGTATATTTTAAATTCTTTATATAAAATAATATATAATGGAATAAATTATATAATAAATATATTATATTATTAATCTTATGTTGATATATTATTTTAAATCTAATTATATTAATATAATATAAACTAATATAAATAAATATAATTTTAATTAATGACATTCATTTTCACCATTTGTACGATATTATTTTCATAATATATATAATACATATTTTTTATTATTTTACATTTGCATATCATGTGTAACATAAGATATAATGTTAATTATGTTTTATCTTCTTTTTTTTAATATTTTTTCCCTTTTAATAAAATACGTATTATATTTTTACAGGACAAATATTAAAATGAATATAATATATTTTATATATATATATAAAATATATTTTAGGAACAATATATATATATATATATATATCAACACATTATAATACAATAAAGAATTAACTTAATCTTACAACAATTATTATTATAAAATAGTAACAATATAATATATAACAATAATTATTTTTTTTTATATGAGTTGTTTTTGACTACTCCAATATATATAATTAATATAATAGAAAATTTGAAACAGTATATAAATATTAATAACTTGAAAAATATTAAAAATAAATATATATATAGATATTTTATTTTTTCTATTTATATATGATTATAAAGAATTTATCCATTATTATTATAGAATTGTAAAAATTACTATACATTTATTTGTAAAAAGTACATATTTAAGAAAAGCATTAATATAATGTAATCATAATATTAATTTCTTATTCATCGTAAGAATATTATATGATATTTTTTATTACATAAATATAATATATATAATATATATACATGTAATGTTTAAAACATAAAAAAAAAAAAAAAAAAATTATATTAAAATTATACTATTTATATTTATACACAACAATATAATATACAATTTGTGATTATGCGGTATCTTTGGAAAATATTTTAAATTGCATTCTTGTAATAATAGTATATTTCTAATTTATTAAATTATATTTTATAATTAACTAATATATAATTCATCTAAATATCCTATTATGTATATATTTATAAATTATTATAATATAATTAAATAACATAAAATAATAGATATAATAGAGATTATTTTCTAACATAGAAGAACACTTAGCAACAATAATGAAAAAAAAATTAAAAAAATATATATATATTAAAATACACATAAAAAGTATATTATTTTATTAATTTTACGATTAATATTATATTTTATTAATTTCAATAAAATGTGTTATTATTTCAAAAATAATAATTATATTAGAATATATTTTGAGATATTTATTTGATAAAAATCATGAGGGGGCTATTACGATTTATATGTGGTTTACACTCATAACAACTATTGATCTACACATTTATATGTGTATATGTAGGAAAATATATTTTTATTTATTAAAACTTTATAACATAAATATATATATACTTAATATTTGTAAAAATATAATTGAATGTTAATTTATCAGAATGTTTATATATATGTATAAGAGAGAATTATTTTAAAAATAAATTGAAAAAAAAAAAAATAATAATAAATAAATAATTAAATAATGTAAACTAAAAAATTTATTTTTATTTATTTTATATCATATTCATATATATTTTTAAATGTTAGATGGATATTCTCATAAAATATATTATACTTATGATGAAAAAATAATGTTCTTATATCATAATATTATAAGAACATTTCCGCTTATCAATTTATTATTTAAATTATACATTACAAAATAAAATACATCATTTGATATAAATTAGATTCATACAATATAAAATATAAAATATTATTGTTTTTGTATTAAAAATGAACATATATTATGTTAAAATGTTATTATTTACCTTTTTAATAAAGACATTATTATTACCACAATATGTATGTAAAAAAGATACATTATAATTACAATAACATAAATATATAATAAAACAATTATTACATTGTCAACATATATTTGTTCATTAATCTTCTTTATTTCTAGGAAAATTGTGAAAATAGTCAAAATATAATCCTCATACCAAATAACACGCAAAGAACAACGATAAAATCAAGACTCTTAGCACAAACACAAAACCAGAATCCACATTATCACAATGACCCAGAACTCAAGGAAATGATTGATAAATTGAATAATGAAGCAATAAAAAAATACCAAAAAACTCATGATCCATATAAACAATTAAAAGAACTAATAGAAAAAAACGGAAAAAAATTAACAGGTGGAAATGTTGCAGAACCTATGTCAACTACAGAAAAAGAATTATTTGAAACATATGAAGAAGTTTTTGGTGAAGAAAATCATATTATGTTAAAATCGAGAATGTACCCAAATGATGATAACAAATCAGATAAATCATCATCATGTGAATGCGCCCATAATAATAATACAGAACTAGCAACTACAAAAGGAAATGATAAGTATTTAAAAAATCTGAAACACAGATGTATAGGTGGAGCATGTGTATGCTCAGTAGCTAGTGTACTATTAACATTGTCCGGTTTTTTTGGTGCTAAAACTGCTGCCGTTACTTTGTTAACATTAGTGTCGTTGTTCGGGTAAAGTATAGTAAGTATGCATCATATGTTACCATACTTAATATGTTTAAAGATACATCTATGATTACAGCTATTCAAGCAGGCGCTAAAGCTTCTGTTTCTGGTCTTTCCAATATACTCACATCTGCTGCAGCTTCTGCTAGTGCAATTTCTGGAGGTTCTTGTATTTCAGCTTTGGTTCTAATTCTAATAATTTTTGTACTTATAATATTATATATATGGTTATGTAGAAGAAGAAGAAATTCATGGAAACATGAATAAAAGAAACATTTATGCAAGTAATATATATTTTAGAATATGAAGAATTTTACTTTTCAATGATATATAAATTGCATTTTATGATAATAGATTTCTTTACACATGACATAATATTATATAAATGAAAAAAATTCTTTCATATCTTTTATCATTCATAGATAATAATATTAATAAATAATTTTTACAAGCGGTATATGTTCTTTCTATTATGATTTTATGTAATAAAAGACTTTATTTCTATTTTTTATCATTTAAATTAATTAAATTCATATTTTTAAAAACTAAATATAAGAATATTTCTCTTTTCCATTATTGGTTATAAACGTCTTGTGCTTAATTAAATTTATTTTTATGAAAAAAAAAAAAAAAAAAAAAATATTATTATTCATATATTCACACATTAATATTTTTCAATCATAAAATATGTAAAAGTGATTAATTGTTTTTTATTATTTTATTTGAAGAAAATTTATTCTACGGTATTTTATTTATTACATTCTTATATATCATATAAGCAATTTCATATATATATCCCTATGTACAAGTTACATTTCTTATATATAATATTATAACAATTTAATGTAATTTATTTGCAAATAATTAAAAATATATATATTTTTTTTTTAAATTTTATATTATTATATAATCATATGGATATTTGTGTATAATAGATACACTATTAAAATATATATATATATATATATATATATATAATATATATGCATCTATTATTTTGCCACTTAAATATAATAAAATTATTTAATATTCTTTTATAATATTTTTCTTAATTTATAAGTGTAAAACAAACGTTAACTCAAATTATATAATAATAAAGTACTAATATTTTTAAAAGATTTAAGTTATACATTATGATACAGGAATAATATTATTATTAAAAAAAAATAATAATTCTCAATTAATTTCATTTTAAAAAAAATAATATTCACATACACTAATATTATGTTCATAATATTTTTTTCATTTACTTATAACATAAATTTATATAAATAAATTACAATATATATATATTTATAATTCTAGATTAGAGAAGAAATATTTTACAAATTAGATATTTAAGGATAATTATATTCGTGTAATAAGTAATTATATCTACCAATGGATAATCAAATTTTTTTTTGTAAAATTAAAATCAAATTATATATATATATTTCACTCTTAAAATAATATGCATTATATAACTTGAATATATGTATATTTTCCTTCGTTATAATATCTAGCTATTTAAAATACATTTTATACAAAAGAAAGAAATACCATTACCTTTTTTACTATTACTCAGATGATATAAAATGGATATAATAATTATATATATAAAAGAAAATACATATATATATTAAAATAATAAAACCTTTTAGAACGTAAAAAAAAAATTATAATATCTTTAATAATATTATAATTTTTTTATTTCCTAAAAAAAAAAAAAAAAAAAAAAAAAAAAAATTATACATATATATATATATATATATATAGTATTAATTTCTATGTTTCATAATATGCAATATTTTTAATGACTTCGTAAAATCAATTTGTATTTGTAGTTGTAGTTGTGTTTATTTTTTTATTTTTTTTTTTTTTCATTAAATTCTGATCATATTGAACCAATAAAAAAGTTATAAGGGCAAATTGTATTAAGAGGAAAATATAATATTATTTTATTTTTTGTAACTTCAATGTCTATATATTAATATATATATATATATATATATATATATATATGTATGTCTGTTTTTGTGATACAACAATTTATATTAATGTATTTTATAATATATAATATGTTTTTCTTATTTTATAAAATATTAGTATTTTTATAATTCGTATATAAGTTTCGTAATTGTTTTTTTTTTTTTTTTTTTTTAATTAAAACATTCCAATTTCAACAGTTTTTAAAAAAAAAAAAATAAAAATATATACACATATATAATATAATAAATATTTTAATTTATTGACAAATGTTATTTATAAACAAGAAATAAAATATTCAAAAATATAAAATTATATTGTGAAAAAATATAACACATCTTACACGATATATATATAAATATATTTATATATTGACTAACAATTGAAAAAATAATATATAAATGTATGTGTATACATAATACATACTTTTTTTTTTTCTTAAATTTTTTATATAATTTATTTAAACATTTTATGATCAACCCCTATTATGAAGAATGTAACTTTATTCAATAATATATATATATACATATATATATATATATATTTATTTACTTATTTATTTTAAACAAAAATGATTAATAATTATAAAAATAAATACAAATATATTCATTAATTTTGTTAGATAAAGCAAAATATTTTTTAAAAAAATTACAAAAAAAAAAAAAACGAATATCTTTTACTAAAATAATAAAATAATACAAATTTGTATTTATTCATTTATAACTTAAATTACACATCATATAAAAAATGAAGAATATGCACATATACATATATATATATATATTACATATTAATAGAAATAAAAAGAATTTATTAAAACAATTTATTGTTGTAAATTATATTTTTTTTTTTTTTTTTTTACATTAACATATAAAATAATTCAATTATTAAAAATACTAATAAAAATATAACATATAATATTTTCTTAAAATAAAAATGTTTTATTTATTTAATTAATTTGGCTCCAATTTTTTATTTATAATATTTTTATCATCCTTCGGCCACAACCGAACAACAAGTAATGCAACTACTATAACTGTAATAATTATTCACAATATAAAAAAAATCCATAAATATCGGTAGAAACTAGCAACAAATATTTAGTAAAAAGAGTAATACATTATTTCATATTCCCTATAAGTAAAACTAAAGAATTAACAAGAACAAAAATATTACCTTCTACTGCATATATACCTAACATTTCTAAAAAAAAAAAAAAACCAAGTTCTTTCGAGAAACTTGTTCCTTTAAAAATAATTTCGTATAATTTTTTTTTTTTTTTTTTTTTTAATCAAAATTAAATGAATCCCTCATTTCATAATATTTTTTATAATCACCAATTAATACATAATATGCTTTTATTTTACTCCTCACAACTTTATCTTGCCACTTTTTATCTCTTCATTTTTTTTTTTTTTTTTTTTTTTTTATGTAGAAAAAATCCAAACTGTCAGCAATTTGTTCCGAATATATTGGAAACACCTAAAGGAAATTATGATATCCCGAAAACCAAATCATCGAATTGATATATTCCGTACTGTTCGTGTTCAAAACGTTGGTCGATACAGTAACAATAAATAAAGGAAAAACATACATTTATGTGGAGGGGGATCAATCTTATGACTATACATATATTGCAGATATATCTTCATCTGATAAATTTCCTAAGAAAGAGAGTATTAACAAATGGATATAAATGATATATATCCATATAAATCACCAAAATATAAAACTTTAATTTAAGTTCTTTTGGAACCAACAAAAAGGGATACATTTAATAAACCAAGTGGTGACACACACACCAATAAAATTACAGATGTTGAATGGAATGAACTAAAACAAGATTTTATATAGCAATATTTACAAAACATACAAAAGGATTTACCTAATGAAAAATACCATTGATGATAATATGTATAAAGATATTCAACCTGAAGATCATATTATAGACGTTAATATGGAAAAAAAAGTCTTTTATTACATCTATTCATGATAGAGATTTACATAATGTCAACAATCTTAGTTATAATATTAATATGGATGGTCAAAAAAATATGATTTTTTCAACTAATACTAAGGATCATCCAACATATGTTTCAAATAATGTATATAGTGGTAGAGATATAACCAATAATTCATTAAATGGTAACCATCATGTTTATAGTTATGATGAGTTGTTCAAACGAAAAGAAAATGTATTTTTTTTTTTTGGAATATATATATAGAAAAAATACAACAAGTACATTTAATATTGCAAAAAAAAAAAAAAAAAAAAAAAAAAAACTAATAATGATCCTATAAATTCTCAGTTAAATTTATTCCATAAATGGCTAGATAGACATAGACATATATGTGAAAAGTGGAATAACAAAGAGGAAATATTGAACAAATTGCAAAAATGCAATAAAGATAATAACAAATAATAGTGGTGATATTCACCCTAGTGATAATATACCAAGTGATATCAATATGTTGAATACTGACCTTTCGATACACATACATATGGATAATCCTAAATCTATAAATGAATTTATTAATATGGAAAAAGATCGTCAACACTACTATGATATTTATGAAGATGATATATAATTATGATGTAGATGATAATAAACAATCTGGGGAAAATAATAATAATAATAATAATAATAGTACGGATGTACCTAGCAAAGTACAAATTGAAATGGATGTAGTAAATAATAAAAAGGAGATTTTCGAAGAGGAACATATTATATCCGATATGTGGGATATATAATACAAATATATATGTATATATGTATATATATATATCTTTTGTATATTTGCCTTTTTTTTTTTTTTGTGCAGTTTATATTTTTTATTTGTTTTAATAATAATAATTTTTATGTATTTATTAAATATTTTTTTTTTTTAACAAAATTAAATAATTCCATATTGCAAAAAAAGAAAAAAAAAAAAAATATATATATATATATATATTAAATTCATTTATATATATACATATATATATTTTTATGTATCCCTTTTATTTTCTCTATTACCATTACCCACCAATTTCCCTCTTGATGGCCACAACCACACAAGAAGACAAAAAACAGTTATAATTGTTAAAAATATTATTCCTACAAAACTACAAAATGCTATTAATGTAGAAGTAGCTGAAAAATAAATTGAGTAACTCAGAGTAGAAAATGTTGCGAATTTCAAAATAAAAGTTAAAATCATTTGCCCTATTGCAGCACCTGACAATGCACCTAAATATATTCCTAGGCCCTTCCAAAAGTTAACCCCTCTAAATATCATATTATATAATGAATTTTTAATTTTTTTCATAGTACCATCTGAATGAATTATTTCCATCTGTTTAAGTACTTCTTTGCTTTTATTTTTCATTAAATCCTTGACAATTTTTTGTTTTATTTCTTCAACCTTTTGATTGTCATTTGTTTCGTTCTTATTTAATAATAAATTCGATTTTAAATCTTTATATACTATATTTTTTCCTCCCATCTGTTTTTTATTTGAAATTTTCTTAACTCCTTTATCATTTATACTTTTATTCTGTACTCTTTTATTTTTCATATTTTTCTCTTTCTTTATTTCTTCATAATTTAAATTTTTGAACACAATCTTATTATTATTTTCATTTTTTGGTTTAATATTCATAGTATCTCGTATTTTTTTTTTTCCTCCTTCTTCAGTTTGTTTGTTTTTTAACAAAACACCACATGAGCCTTTCTTTTCAAAAGGCTCTTCGTGCATACATTGTAATAAGCATCTCTTACTTGATAAAAGGTAGAAATTATTTTTACAACATTTTGATTGTTTCTTCCACTTTGTAGCATTATCCTGTAATTAAAATGTATACACGGAGAATATATGTTTTGTCATTATTATAAAAGGTTTAAGAAAAAATAAAACAAAAAAAAAATTATAAATAAATATATATACATATATATATGTGTGTGTTTGTGTGTGTGTATGTATATTTATGTATAACATGTAGATTTTATATATATTTAATTTTTATTTTTTATTATTATTATTTTTTTTTTTTTTTTTTTTTTTTTACTTTATAATTGAATATACATAAGCATATTACAATTGCAACATATAATATTCTTACATAAAAAAAATTCATATTAAATTATTTTTTATATTATTTTAATAACACTTTATTTAAAATACGTTATTACAAAAAAAAAATAATTATTATTTAATACACTAGATATATCATTATATATCCGTTAAAAAATTATTAATCAAAAATGAAATAATTAATAATTTATTCTTTTACAAAAATATAATACTATGTATATTTAATATACTATATTATTATTATTTATTTTATATATATATATTACTATTATACTTTTTAATTTTAATCATATAATAAAAAATATGTATCTATTTTTTTCTTTTAGGATCTATTAATTTTTTTTTTTTTTTTTTAAATTAAATTGATTTTACAAAAAGGAAATAAAAAAAAAAAAAAAAAAAAATCCCCATAATTTTCACATAAATAATAAAATTCTATGTTTTATATATATATAAAGATAATTATGTACATTTATATATATATATTTTATATATTTATATTTCTACCTTTTTTTATTATAAAAAAGAATAATTACTATATATATATATATAATATATAATTAATATTATATATAATTTCCTTATGTATCTATCTCTAAAAGGCTTGTGAAATTATTCATATTAATAATATATATATATAATATATAATTAATAGTATATATAATTTCCTTATGTATCTATCTCTAAAAGGCTTGTGAAATTATTCATATTAATAATATATATATATAATATATAATTAATATTATATATAATTTCCTTAAGTATCTATCTCTAAAAGGCATGTGAAATTATTCGTGTTAATAATATATATATATATATATATATATTTATTCTATTAATATTATAATATATATATATAATTTTTTCCTTTTTTTTTTTGGGTATTAACTTTTAGAAATTTTTAAGAGCCGAAAAAAAAAAAAAAAAAAAGGCACATATAATAAAAGATATATAATATATAATATATATTGTAATATAAAAAATAAACATTCTAAAAAAATAATATTAATAATAATAATAGTAATTGAAAAATACACTTTTTATAAAATATAATATTACATTAAAATTAAAATATTCTAATATTTAAAAATCTTCATGTACATTTTTTAATATATATATATATATTTATTTATTTATTTATTTATTTTAAAATAGGATTATAATATAAATATATCATAATTCTATATCATCCAAACTATAAAAATAATTATGCAAGTCTAAAATAAATTAAATACTTTATCCATATATATAATATACAATTCAATACAAAACATGCTTGTTTTATAAAACAAACATATATTTTCTACATTTTTTTTTTTTTTTTACACATATTTATATTTTATAAAATAATCACATTGATATATCATATTATATTAATTTAAATGTATTAATTTATAATATACATAATGAAACACATTCTGTCACTTTTTAAGGTTTCCTTATTTTTTCTCTTAATATTTAAATATTCATACAAGGTAATAAAAATATATATATATATATATCAATATATTAGTATTAATATATATATATATATATATATATTTAATTTTTTTTTTTTTTTCTCAGAATATAATAAAAAAAGGTCGACAAGATAATTTTAACAAATCGACCATAACAAAATATATAACAAGTCGAACACTAACAGAAAATAATAAAGAATGTGACATTAAACATGTGAATACTTCAATATTTGATGGAAATAAAAATCCACAAAAAAGAGAAAAAAATTTAAGGTCAAAAAAGGAAGAAGAAAAAAAAAAGGACAATACAAAAGGAGATACTGATAATAATATGGAAAATCATATGAAAGATCATATGAAAGATCATATGAAAGATAATATGAAAGATCATATGAAAGATCATATGAAAGATTATATGAAAGATTATATGAAAGATCATATGAAAGATCATATGAAAGATTATATGAAAGATTATATGAAAGATCATATGAAAGATCATATGAAAGATCATATAAAAGATTATATGAAAGATCATATGAAAGATCATATGAAAGATAATATGAAAGATAATATGAAAGATAATATGAAAGATAATATGAAAGATAATATGAAAGATAATGTGAAAGATAATATGAAAGATAATATAGATGATCATATGAAAGATAATATAGATGATCATATGAAAGATAATATGGACCATATATTGCAACATCCCAATTCATTAGAAGACAGCATAAAAGAATACTATACTTTAACAGACCCATCGGTTGATGATAAAAATAAATCATGTTTTAAAAAACTCAAATTAATTATGAATATATTAGATGAAACTCATTCTGATTTATTAATAAATAATCATGTTACAAATGGAAGTATTTTTTCACCAGAATTTGTACCTATAGGTGTTTTATCATCCATGACAGCAGCTTGTCCACTTATTGGAACTATGACAATTCCTTATATTGCCAAGAAAATATATATTATGAACAATTTTAAAGGACTAAAATTTTTCACAGAACATAAATCAAAAATGTTGAAATGAAATATATAAATATGTAAATATATATATATATATATATATATATATATATATTTGTGTGTGCTTATATTTTTTTTGTGCATTTTTAACATACACATATATATATTTACTTATTTATTCTTTTGTTTAACGTATATATTTATACCATTAATATTATATATATTAATGATATAATTGTACTATTATTAATCCAATTAAAAAAATTTAACTTTTTTTTTTTTTTTTTTTTTTTTTTTTTTTTTTTTTCCTGACCATAAAATATTACCTTCTCAACTTTCATCGATTCTACTAAAGTTATTTTTATTTTAGCTCATGTTATATATAGATATAAAATATTTACAATTAATAAATATTGTATCTATTTCATTATTTTTTTTATAAGGATTACATATATTATAATTAATTACAATATGTGCATATCACTAAATATAAATATAAATAAATAAATATATATATATATATATATATATATTATTAATATAATATTTATTTAAAAAATTTATAAATGTATAATTAATCTTTCGACATAACGCTTTTACAGCCGTATATGAATAAAAGAAAATTACATAAAATAATAAAAATTATTCTATCGTATAAATAAAAATAATATATATATATATATGTATGTATGTATATATGTGCGTGTAATTATCATTTTAAAAAAATAATAATAAATAAATAAATAAAAGAAATTATTTTATATATTTATTATATTATATAACTATATTTAAGTACAATTTATAGAAATAACCTAAACGATACAACATAATAATTTATCTAAACACATAAAAAAAAAAAGATAGATAAATATATATACATATATATTATATAAATACAT
>LT990231.1:115154-145885 GCA_900257145.2 Plasmodium billcollinsi
AAAAAACTTTTGTAAATATAAATTTAAAAGTAAAACATTTATATATATATATATATATAATATCCCTTAAATATGTGTGTACATATTATATATCCTCAATTAACCTTCTGTAATATCATTTTACCCAATGATTGTAATCCTTTAGCTCTTTTAAGCATCAAATTTGTATCTCCTTCCGCATTTTGTAATACTATTTGTGCTGATCTTCTTACTGTTGTTTCAACATCACACAAAATAATTTTTAAAATATTCCTTAATATTTCTTCTAATATTTCATTTTTTTCTTCCTCTAATAAATTTAATATATGTTCATAATATAAATTATCAATGGCTCTATGTATATTATCCATACTATAGTCTATATTATTTTTTATATCATTCAATACATAATTAGATGAGGACACATATTTTGCCTGCTTTATAAAAGGATTATTTTGTTCTTTAAAAGGATAATAATTTGTTATAATAGATATAAAACGACTTTTACATTGTCTCAAAACAATTGAATTTCTAATCATTCTCTCATTAGCTTCTTTTAAATATATATCTTTTTTATTAATATCAGAATTTTCTTTTTCTTCTAAAAAAATATTAGAAACATTCTCATATGTCCATCCTATAGATTCTAATATAAAATTAGAAAATGAAGATTTTAATAACATGCTAATTTCATCTTCCATTAACTTCTCCCATTCTTCTTCATTATCTATATATAAATCTAATCTATCTTTTAATAATTCAGCTACTACCTCTTCCCTTATATTTTGTCCTTCCATCATTTCTTTCATAATCTCACCAACATAATAAGATATATCTTCAATTGAAATATTTTTCTCAAAAAATAATTTAACAAAAGTAGATACTTGATTATTTCCAGTATATTCATACATCATATCAGATGTAAATATTAAATTAAAATATATTAATGGATCAATAATTATCATTTTATTTGTTTCATCATATTCTCCAGAATCATATAATTTCCTTCTATTCTCATAACCCAATACTTGATATGCCTCACTTATATTCTCAAATTTATTATTCAACACTAATGTTTTATCTTTATTCATATTTGGATAATATTTTAAAGATAAATTATAAAACTTTCTTTTAATTTCATTTATTTCGGAATCTTCTTTTTCTTATAAAATTTCATAACTTTTTTTCATATTTTTCCTCTTTTTATTATCATGCAATTTTTTATCATCCAAAATATCTTCTTCCTAACTACTATATATTTTATTATAATTATTATTATTATTCAAAGAATAATTATTTCTCTATAATATAAATTTAATACATATATATATTATTTCAATTAAAAATTATCTTCCTTAAAAAACATATCATATTATATATTATATTGTATATATATAGTTATTCAATAAACTAATTTTTTATTATGATTTTAAGATTTTTTTTATTAGAAATACCACCAATACAATCATTTAAAAAAAAATAACATATTGCGAATACATAAAATTACAAGTAGTATAAAAAAAGGATAAAATATATAGGACCAAACAAAAACGCAAAAGTAGAAAAAATTCACGAACTAAATCAAAACAAAAGAAAAACAAAAAATTATAAAAATTTTCTATTTTAATATAATAATAATCCTTATTTTTTTATTTTTTATTAATTTTTTTTTTTTCGATGTTTTAATTCTATTTTATATATATATTGCTTTGTATATATTTTTTAGTATTTTCCTTGGTATATATTAATATATAACTATTATATTATATTTTATGCTATTTATAAATAATTGTTCACTATTACATTAATAAAGAAAAAATATATATTATATATATATCAATTTCTATAATTATTTTCCGTTAGAAAAAAAAAACATAACATAAAAAAAAAAAAAAAATTAAATAATTATTTCATTAAATTATCTACAACATATACTACATATATATATTTGTTTTGGGATAGATACTTCATATATATATTTAAATAATGATAGTTTATATTCTTTTATATTTATATATATATATTTGAAAATACCTAAACATATATTTTTATTGTATATATATATATATTTTTATGATACGTATATGTTACGATTTTTTATATATTTTTATTTTTTAATTTTTATTATAGCTATTCTTTTGAAAAATATATTATTTATCAATTCTTATTCATTTATTCTAATATTTTGTTTTGTTTTTTTTATTTTTTGAATATTTTAAAAAAGAAAAATGAAAAAAATTAATTTTTAATACTAGTACTATCACAAATAATACTTATAGTGATACTACTATTAATACTAATAATATTTTATTAGATATATATACATATCATAATCACTCAAATCTAAAAAAAAAAAAAAAATTAAATACATACACATATATAACCTACATACATACACCTATATATATATTTATTTTTTTAGAAAAAAACTAAATCTCCTTTTGACCTTTTCAGTGCTTTTGATATACCTAAAGTTGAGTATGGAATTACTACCCTTAAATCATCAAATAGATATATCCCATATAGAAGGGCTCAATATAAAGGCAAAACATTTATATATATGAAAGGAGATAGCGAAGCTGAAAAATATATTGGAGACATAACTTCATCTGATATTACTTCATCAGAAAGCGAATATGAAGAAATAGATATGTATGTACAACATAGTGGTCCTAAATATAAAACATTCTTTGCAGTAATATTGGAACCATCTAAAAGGGATATAGAAAGTGGTAATATACAAAGTGATAATACACCTAGCAATAAATTTACAGATAATCAATGGAATCAATTGAAACATGATTTTATCTCAAACATGTTACAAAATACAGAACCAAATAATTATAGAAGTGGAAATACTCCAATAAATATCCATACCACCACGTTACACCATAGTATGGATGAAAAACCTTTTATTATGTTGATTCAAGATAGGAATTTATACACTCGAGAAGAATACAATTATGATATTATTAATACTAAAAGTGTGGATATTCCTGTTAGTGTTGAAAATGTTTCATGTAGTGATAAAAAAGGTTCATATAGTGATAACCATCATCCTTATAGTGGTATTGACCTCATCAACGATACATTAAGTGGTAATTATATTGATATATATGATGAAATTCTAAAACGGAAAGAAAACGAATTATTCGGGACAGAAAATACGAAACATATGAGTATACACAATGTGGCCGAATCTTCACGTGACGACCCCCTGCTCAATCAAATAAATTTGTTCCATAAATGGTTAGATCGACATAGAAATATGTGCGAAAAATGGGAAAATAATCATGAGCGGTTAGATAAATTGAAAGAAGAGTGGAATAAAGATACTAATAGTGGTAAACTAAGTGATATACCTAGTAGTAACAAAGCGTTAAATACTGATGTTTCTATACAGATAGATATGGATAATCCTAAACCTACAACTATGGTGGATACAAACTTATACACATCTACTATGGATAATATCTTGCATTATGTGGACAAAAAATTTTATGAAACCTTCTTTTATGATATATATGACGATGATGTCTATTATGATGTAAACGATAATGATATATCAACTGTAAATCCTGATCATAATATTGATGTTCCTAGTAAAGTACAAATTGAAATGAATGTGAAGAATGGAGAAATGGTTAAATAGATATATCCTATATCAGATATATGGGTTATATAATGTGGATGTTTGGTGTTTTTTTTTGTGGGATATAAATATATTTATATTTATATATATATTTGATAGTATGTATTAGTTTTTTTTTTTTTTTTTTGGTTTTTGTTATTTCTATATGTTATTTGTAGCATATATTTATTATTATTATTTTTTATAATATTATATTTGCATACATATTTGGAACAAAAACGTTAATGTTAATATTAATAATTTTTATATATATTTATTAATTATTTATTTTTTCATTTTTCTTTATAGTGTACTGTTTTTTTTGTTTTTCCCTTATATTATAATATATTTTTTTTCCTTGCTGTTAATTTATATGTTTTTCCTTTTTTTTTCTAATAAAATCAAACAATTCCATATAGTAACAAAAAAATATATGTATTAAGATTTATAATTGAAACATAAAACATGTTTAAAAGAAAAAGTATCGATTACATACAAACATAAATACACACAGTTACATAGATATATATTTGTCTCGTATGTATTCAAATACAAATATATATATGTAGTACATCATGGAGATAATTTAATAATATATAAAGAATATGTTTTTATATTTTCTTTTATGGTGTTATGGAAAAAAACTAATATATATATAAAAAACATGAAAATAGAAATTAGTGGAAAAACGTAATTATGTTTTATATTAATAAGAATTATTTTATTATTTATTTTTGTCTTTGAATTCTATATTTTTTCCTTTTTGTAATTTTATCTTTATATTTATTTCATGTAATTGTTCTGATGTCGTATATTTATTAGTATTCTTTTTATAAATATATATATAATGTATTTTTTATATTTTGTCCACTTTTTGTATTTATTGAATTCTATTATTTTTAATAATACATATAAAATGTATATAACAAGATATAAAATATATAAATTAATACATATATATATATATATATATATATATAATATGATAGGTTTTTATAGGTAATATATTTGTCATAATAAAATTGTTCATATATATTAATTTTTAATTGTGTGCATATGGACTAATTTTTGTCTCTTTCAATAATATGTTTCCTACAATTAATTATTACTAACTTATATTATATATTATATTATATAACATTTAATATGAAATATTATATATATACATGGCATATTTTATTTTTTTAAACAATTACATATAACTACACTTATGCGTTTAGTTTTTAATATATATATTAAAAAAATATATCATTCATTAAAGAATATAAGTCTTTGAAAAAAAAAAAAAAAAATTAATAAAATAATTAACAAAATAAACAGTCAAAAAAATTGACACATAACAAAATATAATATATGTGTGTACACGTAATACATATAAAAATATATTGTTATTAATAATGGAAAAAAATAACATGGTATATAAACAGAAAAACAATACATGTACCGTACATCTTGCCAACATCAAAAAACACCAAACACATAATATCTATTCTTCTAATAATTTTATATATTGCAGTTTTTTCTTCATTTTTTTTTTTCTTCGATAACGTAAAATCAAATAAATAATTAAAAGTATAACAGCTATAGTCACTACTACTATAGCAGAAATTATAATAGGATCAGATAAAATAGCACCAGTACTTGTTACTTTACTTAGTTCTTTAGTTGTATATATAGGAGTCAGATCCGCAGTTTTGGCTCTAGCAGCTTCCTGACCAGCTTCTGCAACTGGACCGAACCATCCTTTCTGTTTAGATAAGGCACTACGCGCGAAACCGATAGTTCCAGAGTGAGTTCTGCCGGCTCTTTCACATGCATCAATGGCAGACTCAACAGCTTTAAAAAGACCACTGGAAGTACTATAATTTGATCCATTAATGAAATTTGGCCATTGTACATCCGAAAGCATACTATAAATAGATGAACCTTTTATTTGTGCAATAACCTTAGCAATACCTGCTTTTATACCCTCCTGAGTAGCCAATTCAATAGCGGTAGCCGTGGCCGCATTTATCCACCCTGCATACCATGCACCACAGACTAACCCCCACCAGGGTGCAATCGCTCCCATGTTTTTACCACAATTAAGGCAAAACTTTTCTGTTTTATCTGCTACCGACCTTTCGCACAGACATGTGGGAATAGCGTCACTTTGTATATCCGTGTCTAACGTAACAAATTTGTCCATTAATTCTTTTTCTAATTTATCTTTTAATATAATTTTTTGACTTTCTTTATCACATCGTTCTTTACATTGCATTCGTTTACTTTGCATTCTTTCATAATAGTCGCGTAATCTTTGCGTTGTGCGATCATCAAATTGTTGCATGACTATTTTCATTTGCGCGTCACTATCATAATTGGCAGGTGCATATAATTCGCATTCGCATAATGATCTGGTAGTTGGTATTTTTGGTGTATGATGTCGTGCGATATCATGGTTCCTATGATTATCTACCTATAAAAAAATGGTGACATATATAAATATGTAATGTTTAGTTGTAGTTTATGATTATATATATTTGTTATAAATATGTATATTTTGGCTATATATAAGTTATATGCATATATAGATATAATAATTATATATATGGTATCGTAATATATTTATATATATATAATATTATTATATAATTATATTAATTAATATTTAATACATATGTGACATGGTATTACCAATATATTTAACGGAAGATCAAACAATAATATATTAAAATAATGGACTTTCATTTTTTTATTGTGATACTTATATTATTTTATGATTTAAATTATAAATAAAAAAATCACATAAAATACTTTAATTTATTATATGTGTTTTTGTGTTTATTAAATATACTTTATATAAAATATTATTACATTTTTTATAAAATATCACAATTAACTGCCATTATAAAAATATATTCCTTCATTGGTACCTCAATAATTGTTCCACAACCAAAAAAAAAAAAAAAAAAAAAAAAAAAAATTAAAATTAAAATTAAAATTAAAATTAAAAATAAAAATATAATATAAGAAAATGTATCACATTTTTTATAATTTTGAATTATAATTTTTAATAAGATTTAATTTTATGTCATATCATAAATTACAATTAAATTTTATTTTTATAAAACTACATAATAAGTAAAACTGTAGTTACAAACAAGTTGTTTTCCGTTGTAAAATATATACAAATGTGTAAGGCAATAGCTGTTATATTTATATGCCACATATATATCATAATAGTTCTCATGATTTTTATCAAAAAAAATATCCTAATATGCATATTAATATAATTACTATTGCTGAAGTAACAACAAATTATCTTGTAATTTAAAAAATATAATATTAATCTTAAACTAATATAATAAAATACATTCATATGTATTTTAATATATATTTTTTCTTTTTAGTTTTTTTCATTTTTCTTTCTTAGCGTTATTCTATGTTATAAAATTCTCTCTATTGTATCTATTATTTTATATTATTAAATTATGCTATAGTAATTTATAAATGATAATATATATATATAATAGCATATTTAAATGATATTTATATTATCTAATTATAAAAAGATAATTTTTCAATAAATTCGAAATATACTATTATTATTACAAGAATATAATTTAAAATGTTTTCGGAAGGTGCCACATATAATTATAATATATTTATTTATTTTATGTTGTAAACATTACATATATATATATACATATATTATATTTATATTATACAAATTAACATATAATATTTTTACAATACATAACAAATTAATACTATGATTATGTTATAATAATAGTTTTCTTAAAGTTGTACTTTTTAAAAATAAAATTATAGTAATTTTTACTATTCTAAAATATTAATAATAATAATGATAAATTATTAATAACCCTATATATATAAAAAAAATAAACTATATATATATTAATTTTTAATATTTTACAAGTCATTAATGTTCATACATTGTTTTAAATTTTCTATATTATTAATTTTATGTATTAGTATAGTCAAAAAAAACTTATATTTCATATATATATTTATTATATATTATATTATATTGTTACTATTTTATAATAATAATTATTGTAAGATTAGATTAATTCATTATTCTTATATTATAATGTGTTGATATATCGATATATCGTGTTCAAAACATTTTTGTTGTTACTCTATATATATACATATATTATATTTTTTTTTTTTTTTTTTATATGTGTCCTGTAATAATATAACGCATATTTTATTTTATTAAAACGAAAAAAATATAAAAAGATAAATAAATAAATAAGATAAAAAATAATTAACATAACATTTTATTTTACACACGACATTCTAACATAAACTAATAATAAATACGTATTATATATATATTATAAAAATAATATCGTACAAATGATAAATATTAATGTTATTAATTAAAATTAGATTTATTTATATTAGTTTATATTATATTAATATAATTAGATTAAAAATAATATATCAATATAAGACTAATAATATAATATATTTATTATATAATATTCTATATAAAATTTATTAAATATATATGTTATAAGGTATTCTTAAAGAGTGTATAATAAATATATATATTTATATATATAAACAATATACATTTATATAAAATCTTTACTAAAAAAAAAAAATATATATATATATAATTTACACTCATTTGACTAAAAAAACAAATTAATAAATATAAATTAATTAATTTAATAACTACATAAGAATAAACAAAAAAAAATTATAGACAAAAAAAAAATATAAAGTTATAAAAATTGATTTATCATAATATTCATTTATTATAAATCTAAAATTCACAAAACTTTAAATTGAATTTAATACCATGAAACAATATATTTATTGATTTAATAATTTTGTGTAATCGGCTTTTTTATTCATTTTTTTTTCTCGTCGATAACGTAAAACTAAATAAATAATTATCATAACTAAAGCTATAATTAATATTGCAACAACAGAAGCAATAATAGCAATCTGGCAACCAGAAGATATAGCATCTATTGCACCGATTTTTTCAGTTGTGATTAAAGTAGTAGCTTCTTCAGCTTCTCCAGCAGCAGCCTTGGCATTTGAGACGATAGTTCTTACAGCTGTTTCTATAATATTTTTTTCTTTAACAAATTCCCCTTGACCTCCAAATCCAGATAAAAGTTTTTCCCACACCGGAAAGCAAATAGGCTCAGGACCGACAGTGGGAGAATAAATAGATATACATGTGGTCTCATATTGAGAATAAATCAAATGAGAAATATTTGATACATCAGTATAATCTATTACATTAAGAACTGTTTCCAATGGCTGAGCACCCAGAGTTGATACACCAAATTCTGTTGTTATTCCTAATATAACTGCGTTCTTACCTGCCTCAGCAACCTCAGCTATGGCCGCATTCTTAGCAGCTGCTAAAGCGACGGTTTTCCAACCATAGATACCAAATCCCCCGAATAATCCAACACTTGCTGCAACACCTCCTAACCCACATCCATACTTAAGACAACGTTTTTCTACTTTTTCTGCTAATGATGTTTCCATTTTATCTTTTTCAATAATTTTTTGTATATTTTTGTCACGTTTTGCTTTACGTTTTTGGCGTTTAACTTTCATACGTTCTTCATATTCGCGTAATCGTTGTGAGGTTTGTCGATCGAAATTTTCCTTCACTGATTTGATATCCCTATCATTATGATAAATTGACGATTGTATGTCATATTTGCTTAACACTCGTGATTTAGTAGTTGCTGTATGATGTGTTGTTATATATGGTTTATTTTTATTATGTTCCTATAAAAATTATATAATATATATTTTTGTTATCTTTAGTAGTAATTTATGATTTTATATATATTTCTTATAAATATGTATATTGTATATTTACATAAATAATAAAATTTTACACACATATATATATATATATTTATAAATATTTCATTCGTACTTGATATGATGTTACTAATATATTTAATTGACAAAAAAATAATAATATATTATAGTAGTGCAGTTTCATATTTATTGTGATACTTCTATTATTTTATAATTAAAATAATAGCTAGAAAAATTCATATATAATAATATATTTTATTGTGATATAAGAATTACATATGCTTAATCTAATATATTATTATAGGCTTTTACTATAATACACAATTATTTTCCCATTATATATATATATATATATATATATATATATATATATATATATATATATATTGTTTTACTGCAACCATATTTTTCCCTTTTATTCAAAACACAAAAAACAAATTATAAAATAATAAATTGCAAGAAAAGAATATATAATAATTAACATTTCCTTATTTTTTATAATTTTGAATTTTAATTTCTACTAAAATCTAATTTTATATCCTACGATAAATTATAATATTAATTTTATTTTAATATATGTATATAATAAATAAAACTATAGTTACAAACAACTCATTTTTCGTAGTAAATAACATAAAAATGTGTAAAGAAATAATTGTTAAAGGTACACAATACATATACAAAAACATATTAGTATATATATATATATATATATTAAATACATATTACAATATAAAATTGATATTATTTCAAATTTTATAAAACAATTTAAAATAAAAATTGTGTATTATAATAAAAGATATAAGTATTTTTCAAACTAATAGTAATTGTATTTTTTTTAGGTTCTGTTATTACTTTTTTTTTTTTTTTTTGTTCTAAAAATTGTTGTAATGTTATAGCTTTCTCTCTAATTTATCTACGTAGTTGCAAAGATTAATATTATTATTTATAGAAAAATATTTGAACTTATTTAAAAAAATTATTAATTATTAATTATTAAACTATTTAATTATAAAATTATCACAAAAAAATATTTTTAATATTTATTATTATTAGAAAACAAAATCCAAAAAAAAAAAAAAAAGAAAAAAAAAGAAAAGAAATTAATGAAATGAGAAATTATATATACTATTACACAATACATTGTATTGTTTTATGTAGTGTTTTATCTTGTACATATATATTCTATTTATAATAATAATAATAACTATTATTATTATTATTATATGTATATATATATATATATATATATTTCTTAAAATAGTAGTTATACTTTTTCACAACTTATGATACATTAATTGTATTATTACTTGTAACAAAATAATTAATTACTATATATATTAATTATTATATTATTATTATATATTAAATAAGTAACACGATGTTATACATATTACGAAAAAACACGGAGTTATTTATTTTTAATTTATACATAATTTATAACTATAAAAGAAAAAAAATTCATAACATTTCTAAAAATTAAATTATTTCCTATAATGATCATGATAGTACATATGAGTACCAAAAAAAAAAAAAAAATTTATAACTAGAACAATATGAAAAAGAAGAACATTAAAATATTGCTACAATAGCATGAACCTTATACGTATATATTTATTTTTTATTTTAGAAAAAAATATTTTTTAACGATATGTGTAATAAATAACCGATCGATCCATTTCATAAATTAATAGATACATTGATACTATTAAAATTGAATTTTGAAATTGTTGATGGATATTCACGAATAATTATATATTATAATATAATATATTTTATATTTGTTTTATGAGTTATTACTTTATATAAGAACTAATATAAAGCACTTAATAAATATATATTACATTAAGTTTTTATAAAATAGAGTAATACAATACATACATGTATTTTCCCATATAAGAACATAATGAATATTCATATAATATTAGTTTACATATCTAATTTTTGTGTATTTTTCATCCATTCTGTAAATATTGTCTTATCTTCCTTATATAAATCATTTTTTTATGTATCAATACTTTATAAAAATATAAATAAATTTTTTCATTTCACCAATTGATGTTCCATATTTAACTAATTTATAAAAATTAAGAGTACCTTTCATATGTGTAGATGTTAGTGGCACTCCATTAACATGCATTGATTCATACCATGTACGGTATATAGTATTTCGACATATAGGTCTTCTACCCCGAAAATCATGATAATGTTAGTATTTATATATAAGTAAATAATCTTCTATATAATATGATAAATTCCTTAATCCATTTCTTCACGTTTGTCACATACTATTATACTCTGAAGAAAATTAAAATATAATTAATATAAAAATCAAAATGAATATCATATATATATATATATATATAATAATTTACGTATATAAATATAATACAAAATATATATATAGATGATATACATATGTGTTATGTACAAAAATTGATACTCTAAATACAAATATGATTATAATATAGTATTTTATAGAAATAAGTTATATTTTAAGTGAAAATTGAAGTGAAAGTGATTGTTAAAATAAACATAATAACTGTCACAACTAAATAAGTATTATTATGTTATGGTTTTCGTTTTACATATTTTATATAATTATTATATATATATATATGTTTGATATATTTTTGCAAAAAAAATATATATACATCGCCCCCAAACAACAAAAATACAAAAAATACAAGAAAAGCACACACAAAAAAAAAAAAAAATAGGTATAACGAATTAAACATAAACATAGATATTTTCATATACATACATACTCATACGAAAAACATATATTCATCATACATATATCCTTAACTATAGTCAATACCTAATCATAAAACCAAATATATATATATATATATATATATATATATATTACTTTTAAAAAAGCATAAATAAAATTGATATATTAAATAAATATGAACATAGTTATAATTTCCATATTTTTTTTTTTTTTTTTTTTTGGTTTTCAGGATCATAATGACAAATCTATTAATAGTTGTAATAAAATAAATTCATCATGAACTTATACATATAGTAGAATACTAAAACAGTTGGAAAGTGTTACACTAGATGAGGATACAACGAATGCATTAGATCAAATGTTACATAAAACTGAAAAAGACACAAATGAAGAAAAGTACAAAGGTGTTTTCGCAAGATTAAGAAAAAAAAAGAAAAAACCTAAACATAGAAAACCTCATAATTATTATGCACGAAAAAATAAAAAAAAAGAAGAAAAAAGACAACATTTAAAAAATAATAAAGGTTCATTAAATCGTATACAACAATTAGAGTAAAAAATATACACTCATTCTGATCTTTTAAGAAGCTTATTTTTCTCCAGAACATCAAGAGCATCTTATGGAATGTTTTATACATAAATAAATAATTAGAATTAATAATTATGTTTTCTTAATTTTTTTTTTTGCACATATTATATAATATATTATATATATATATATAAATAATATAGTCTTTCTACTTTACTTAATGAAATAATGTAAAGAATTATAGTTAATATAAAATTAATAAAAAAATTTTTGTACAATATATTATGTTATCTTTTTTTTTGTCTTTTTTTTTCCTGCATTTTTATTAATACTTTTTTTTATATATGTGTATTTAAATCAAAACATTGTAAAATTTGGTATTATATATATATATATATATATATATATATATATATATATATATACAATATATTTTTTTTTTTTGAAACATTATACAATTTTTTAATTGTATTTCAAAGATTTAAATAGAGTCTATATTTTATTGTCATTTATATAACATATAGGTAATATATATATAATTCAAAAAAATTATTTTATTACTAATGAAAAAAGGCATAAAATAAATTATTTATTTTTAATTATTTTCATTTTTACTAAAATAAAAAAATTAATAAATTAAATTTTATGTAAAAATATTAATTAATTTATTCGTTTATATATAAATAAGTCTCATTTTAAATTTTACAAGAATTTCTTTTACATATACATAATATTTTTAATAAATCAAAAACAATGTTTATGCCATTAATATATGAAAGATTTAGAATATTCAGCTTTATATTATCTCATATGTTAAATTATAATAGTAATAATCAATATTTTTAATTCTGTACAATTAAAGAAAAAATAAAAAATAAAAAATAAAAAATAAAAAAAAATATAATATTAATTAGTAGAGGTAACATATAATAAATAACGTTTAAAAAAGAAACAAACAAATAAATAAATTATTTTAAAACGGACTTCGGACTATATGCCAATATACATTTTTACACATAATTATATAATTATATATTATAATTTTTTTTTTTTTTTTTTTATAATTAAATATATACACTATATATTCATGCTACAGTTTTTTATATTTATTTTCAAAATATTGTTTAAAATATGAAACTTATATAGATACACAAATATAATTTTAATAATATAACTATAATAAAAAGGTGTAATACATATATAAATACATTAATAGAGATGAAATATCATAAAAAAAAAAAAAAAAAAAAAAAATTTATACACATAAAAAAATCAAATAAACAAATACAATTGTTTTAAACATATTAATAAGACGAATAAATTATTCAAGAAAAATAATAATAAAATAATTAAAAATAAATAAAATATTTTTATTTTTTTTTGTGCGTATTTTGTTTTTTCTATAAATTCTTATTATATTTATTTATTAAAATAAAAATTTATAAAAAAAATAAAAATATATTAATAAAAGAAGAACTGTTTTCACTTTTCATATTCTTAGTTAATGAACCTATTATTGAATAATCACAAAAAAAAAAAAAAAAAAAAAAAAAGTAATTCTTTCATTATAGTTGCTTATTTTTTTTCTTTTGTAATTTTTTTTTTTTTTTTTTTATCAATATTAGCTGAATTCATTTTATTTATTTCATTTTCATACTGGTATAATTCATTAAGTTTTTCTATTATATATATCATTTTTTTATAATTCACATTTTCAGTGTTACTTAATTTTTCACCATCATTCATTTTTTCATATTCATCATCATACGGATATGAATTGGGTTTCAATAAAACACGCCTTTCGTAGGACATGGCATACATATCTGATAAGGACCTATAAGATCCATTACTTAATTTTACTTGGTTTACATATTTAACATCATTACAAAATATTTTAGAAGAAATCTAAAAATTACAAAAATATTATAAAATTTATTCAACATATTTATTTGGAAATTTTACATATAAAAATTAATTATTAAATTAAAAAGATATATATATATATATTTATTTATTTATGTATTCATTTATTTGTTCATATTTTTTACCTTATTGTAATTGTGTAAAAATATAATGAATATGAAAAAATTAAAAATATTAATAAAAGAAATATTAATATTCATTTTATTTGTTAAATTTAAAATTTATTAAAATAATTTTATTAATATTTATTATTTTTTTTTTATATACATCATCATTACTGTGTGTAGTTCTAATATATTTAACATATATTGTATAAATTATTAATTGGAAATTTTAATAATAATAAAAAATAATTAAAAAAAAAAAGAAAAAAAAAAAATGCATACACCTTAAGATTAATGTTATTTACATTAATTCTAAATATATATATATATATATATTTTTTATTTTTTTTATATATTAAATTATATTATGAATACTTACTATTAAATATATATGTTTTAAAAATATAATACTATTTAATTATATAAAAAATATATTATATAAATTGTTTTAATGGTTCTAAAAAAATTATAACACTCTTTTATAGTAAAATTGAAATACGTTTATTATGTAATATTATTCAATTTTAACCTATTTTCAAATATATATGTTAAAACATTTACGGATACTATATATATATATATGAACAAATAATTCTAAAAATTATCAATTAGAGTATAGGAAAATTAAAAAAAAAAAAAAAAAAAAAAAAATTAAAAATATTATTTAAATGATAAATATATATATATATTTATAAACATATAAATTTTAAAATTCATTCATATATAACAATGATATAATTATAGATTTAATATAAAAAAAACAAAATTAAAATATTCTATTCATATTCTTAATTTTTAATATGCTTATATATATAAAATATTTAATTTTCAACCTAAATCCTTAATATAATTAATTATAAATATAAAAACCAATAAAGTGAAATAAACTTAACTCATAAAATATATCTTATAATTTTATTTATTATTATTATTTCCCCTTTTTTCTTAACACATAGATAATATTATATACATATATATATATATATATATATATAGAACTTATTATAAAATAGCATAATTCATAAATCTTAATTTATTGAAATATTTGTAAACTTCTAAAATGTAAAAATCAAAGAAAAACATTTGAATATTTCCTTATCATACTAAAAGTTTAAAATAAAATAATTGTTATAATTCATATTTATTATTACATTTTATAAGATATTGTAATAAATTATATAAGAAATTAGGAAAAAGAAAATATATAAATATAATGTATAACAAAATAAGTGTAGATAAAAAATTATATGTTATACAACTAAAACAAACTTAGTTTTTTCTACATTATTGTGTACATATGTATATATACACAAACATATAACTTTTTCGGTACATATAAAGATTACATAGAAATTAAAAGAATAAATATATTAATTCTAATTATAATAAAACACATAATAATTATTTAGATTTTAAAAAGAAAAATAGAATGTTCTAAATATTATCACCCTTTAAATATATAAGTAAATTTGTGTTTTATAAAATATTATATATAAATATTATATATATATATATATATATATATATATTTAATATAAATGAAAAATATTATAACAAAAAAAAATACATATAGTATAATATAAAGAAAATAATAATTATTATAAAATAATGAAATAACAGAGAAAATGGAATTAAACATATTAATAAATTAGAAAAGAAAATATAATATATAGACAAATATATATTAAAAAAACGAAATAATTAAAAATGTATAAATAACTATATAATGTAAGTAATTTATTATTATTTTATTTTTTTTTTCATTTTAAAATATTATCCTAATAAAATTTTGTAGATATACCATTAAATATTTAAGAAATAAATTATAAATTATAAAAATAATTTATAAAATATAAAATTAGAATTTTTTTTTTTTTACAAGCATACATTTTTTTGTTATGTGTTTTTTATTTATAATATTTTTATACTGTACTATATAGCAACATTATAAGACACACATATATATATATATATATATATATATATATAATATTGTTATTTTTTCTTTTCTTTTATATTTATAATTCTGATAATAAATATTTGTAACACAATAAAACTTATAATATTATTTATTCTTTCCTTTTTTAATTTTTTTTTTTTTATATTCACATATTCTAATTATTTCAAAAAAAAAATTTTCACCTTCTTATATTTAAATAATTTTTGTTTAAATTCTTTCTATATTAATCGTATTAATATGTTTAATCCATTTTATTTTTTTTTCAATTGTCATTTCCTCATTTTTTCTTCATATTTACTTTTCCTGATTTGTCTTTTATATTTGCACCTCCTACTTTTGTATTTGCACCTCCTACTTTTGTATTTGTACCTCCTACTTTTGTATTTGTACCTCCTACTTTTGTATGTGCACCTCCTACTTTTTTATTTGCACCTCCTACTTTTGTATTTGTACCTCCTACTTTTGTATTTACACCTCCTACTTTTGTATGTGCACCTCCTACTTTTGTATGTGCACCTCCTACTTTTGTATGTGCACCTCCTACTTTTGTATGTGCACCTCCTACTTTTGTATGTGCACCTCCTACTTTTTTATTTGCACCTCCTACTTTTCCACTTGCATTCCCAATTTTCATATTCCCCTGTAAGTGTTCATTATTCATATTTGCATTTTCTTGTCCATCTATCTCTTTTTTAATTACCATTTCATCACCCTTTTGAACTTTCTTTTGTAAACTATTTTGTGCATTTCTTTGAGCAATAGCTTCATAAGATGATTCCAAAGCTTCAATATATGGTTCTACGGATAATTCAGCAATTCTTTCAGCTTCTTCTTCAGCCATTCTTTCCACTAAGTATTCAATATGTCTATCAACATCTTCGTCAGCATTTTCTCCATATGATACTTTATAAACGTAATCAATTATGTGTGGTGCAGACTTTGGTTGATAGTGATTTGGTCGACCATATACTTGAGAATTTGGATTTGGAGCATAACTTCTTAATGATATTTCATTATTAGGATTTGATCTTCTTGTTTTCCTTAATTTTTTCTTTTTTTGTAATTTCGATACTTCGGTAGGTAACTGAAGTATTGCATTACATTCTTCTTCAACATCTAAAAGTGATTTTCTCCATAGAAATCTATTTGCTGTTATCAAAACTTTAAATTGATTTTTATCTAAAACATTTTTCTTTATACATTTATTGAACATTTTATTCAAGCCATTTTCAATAACATCTACACTTAAATCTACACGATCATGACACTTAAGAAATTTCTTGTTATTATAATTATTAATGACATTATTATTAATTGGAAATTCTTCTTCATATTTACGTAACACATTTTTTAAACCTAAATATCGTTTCTTCTCTTTGTCCATTACTTCATTCCATATATATTTCATAGAATCTATAATATTTTCATCATCTAAATTCATATTATCAATTACTTTATCTAATACATAATCACTATCTTCAACAGACACACCCATATATGCATTAGTATAAGGTACTTTATTATGATCATTCCATAATTCATGTTCCTTTAAATCTTTAATTACTTTATTAGCATATTTCATTACATCATATTCACTCCCATCAGAATAATTTTCTTCATTACATGTAGTGAACACATTAGTATAACCTCCCTGAACATTAGGGTTATAATAAATAAACCTTTCACACAATTTCCTTGGGTATCTATTACTAAATTGTACTTGATAATTATAATTTCTCTCCCTCATACAAACATTCTAAAACCAAAAAAAAATATACATTAATATAAATAAATAAATATAAATAAATAAATATAAATATATAAATATAAATATATAAATATATATATATATATATATATTCTTTGAAATTTCATTTACCAAAATTACTATATATATTATTCCAGCAATTATCATAACAATAGGATTGCTTAATAAGGATTTAAAACAACTTTTACCATTTTTATTTTTATTTTTATTTTTCTCTTCTCCAGAATTATAATTCCGAGAGTTATTTATTTTTAAATAATTCATATCAAATACTGAATTATTTTTAATCAAATATAATGAATTAGTAAACCTCATTTTTAAAAAAAAATGTACATTTAATAAACTGAATATATATATTAGGCTATTTTTATAATATTTATTTTAACTTTTCTTTTTTTTTCTTTTCTTTTCCAATGAATATAAAATTATGTAAAAATTATTATTTACATTTAATAATAACAGCACTACAATATATATATAAAAAAAAATAAAAAAAAATATATATATAAATTTATATCATATATATATTATATATATATATATATTTTTTCTTGGAAAATATGTAAAACCAATAAAGAATTATATTTATATATTGGAATAAATAATAAGTAATTTTTCTTTAATTTATTTTTTTCATTTTTATTCTATTTTCCTTAAAGGAGAAAAATAATAAAAAAAAAAAAAAAAAAAAACATTACAAATAATAAGAAATATATATTCATATAAAAATTTCCCTATGAAAGAATTTTTTACAGAAAATTATTCATAAACATCTCCATAATATACATATATATATAAAATTTCATTAAGAATTAAATATATAGAAATAAAATGATATATATATATTTTATATATTTATACATTCTATGATCCTTCAACAAAAATATATTTATTAAGAATATATACCTTATAATAGGAAAAATATTTCTTTACATACTATTTTTAGATAATATTCTTAATAATATAAAAAAATTAAATTAAAATAATAAAACAATTAATTTATATATATATATATATTTTCTATTAATTTTTTTTTTATTTTTTTCCTTTCATTTATTCTTGCAATTATACACATAAAAGAAAATAAAATAATAATAATTTAGGTATTGCCATCTAATAATATATTTTAACGACAGTTATGATTCTTAAAAATATTATTAATTGTATTATTTATAAATATATAAAAAAAAAAAAATTTAACAAAAACATAATAAATGTATTATATATATATATATATAATATTGTATATAATTAAGATTCCTTAATTCTTCTTTTTATTTTATATATTATTATTGTTTTTGTATTAAAGCAAAAAAAAAAGGTTTCTTATAATTTGCATTTTTTTAGATTAAAAATTTATACTTATATTAAAATTCTTTTTTATTTATATATTTATTTATTTCATTTTATAAATTTTCTTAATAAATATCCTAGCCTTTTAAATATGACATCAATTATTCCCTTTTAATAAATTTTAGCAAATGATAATAATATAATATATTAATATATTATATCTTAATTGAAATATATATAAAACTCTGTGATGTGAATAAAAAACTATTTCCTTGCATAAAAAGAAAAGAAAAAAATAATAGTAATTAATTAAATAAATAAAACACATGGTTTTTTTTTTTTTTGTTTTATTCGTTCTTTTTTAATATTCCACAAATTTCATTAAAAAATAAGAAAATATATATATATATATATATATATGTCATCTGAAAATAATATATTATATTATAAGATATATTAATGTTTTATAATACTATTAAGCAAATTTTATTATAAAAGTCTTTAACATAAAATAGAAAATATTTATCTAATATATATATATATATTATATATATTTATCTATTATTTATTATTATTCATTTTTATATACCAATTTATAAATTATATTTATACACAACTATATTTTCTATTAATAAAAATTAGGTCACATTTATATTAAAGCACTTTTATTATTACATCAAGTTATTATCCAATATACTTGATATATTTTATTGAAGTAAAAATTTTTTTATAAGACATTTAAATTTTTGATATAATATATGCATATCATAATATATATATATATATATATATATTTCCATATAAATGCACATTATTACTATAATTTATAATATAATAAAAAATAATGAATTTATAAAAAAGCTTCATATAATAAAATGAAATTGTAGCGTAATAATATTTTATTATCCAAATATTACAATTAAGAAAATTAAGAAAAAATTTCTTTTTTATAATAATATTTTTCCTTATATATCGTTTGTTATATAAAATTCATATATATATATATATATATATATATATTTTATATGCTTTCATCATTTAATAAAAAGAACAATTATTTTTAAAAATAATAAGTATTATATTAAGAGATATTCGAATGTTTTGATGTATACATGTTCTAAAAAAATAATTTGCATATTAATGTTTCTTTTAAATCATAAAAAAATATAGAAATATTACATATATATATATATATATATATGTATATATAAACGTAAATAACATATAACAGTATGAATTCACACAAAAAAAAAAATAAATAAATAAATAAAATAAAATAAAATAAAATAATTATAAGAAATTTTTACACATACTTTGGACTATTTTTATTGGTTATATATATATATATATATATATATATATAAACATAAATAACATATAACGGTATGAATTCACACAAAAAAAAAAATAAATAAATAAAATAAAATAAAATAAATTAATTATAAGAAATTTTTACACATACTTTGGACTATTTTTATTGGTTATATATATATATATATATATATATGTGTGTGTGTACATATAAATTACTTATTTATTAAAAAGTTTTAATAGAATTTGTATTTTTCTTTTTTTTTTTTTAATGACCTTTTTTATTGATGATTAGAGACTTCATCATCATGTTCATCATCTTCATCATCGTCATCATCTTCATCATCTTCACCATCTTCACCATGTTCTTGCTCATCAGTTTCGACATTTTTCTCAGCTAATTTAATTAGTTCTCCAACCTCATTAAATCTTTCATTTACCTCTTGAAATTCCCTTTCAACTTTAGATTCAGCTTCTTTTTCAGCTTTAGATTCTATTTCTTTTACGTATAATTCATACTGTTCATTATATGTTCCATCGTAATCTTGATCATTATTAGATAAACTTTTAGGTCTGTCATAGTTATTTTCTTCATTATGATCAATTTCGTTGTTTTGTTGTTCGTTCGATTCTAATGAATTACTTTCAACAGTTGCCATTTCTTCAAGTAAAGGAGGGAATGATTTAGAACCTTCTACGGCTTCTTTTGGTGAATAATCATCTAATATACCATATTTTTCTAACATTTGTCTCAAAGTTGGAAATGCATTTTCATTCGTAGAATAGTAATTTAAAAAGTTTCCACTTTTAAAATGCTCCTCATAATTAACGTCTGATAAATTTATACCTTTTTTTATTATTCTTTTTTTTTCATTATATACTTCATTAAAAGGTTTAATCATATAAACTTTACAAGCTTTTATCACATCATCAGTTAATTTTCTCCATAATAATCTGCATCCAGATATTAAGACTATAAATTCGTTCTTATCTAAATATTCATTTTCAAGCCATTGATTAAATATATCTTCTAATAATTCTTTAGCATTGTGTTCAGTCTCAGTTATTTTTTTCTTACAATCTTCCCAATGTTTGCTTGCATACCCTTGTGGTACTTTATGTTTTCTTCTTAAAAAATCAAGAAAAATATATAAGTCATAAATCACATGATTGTATTTCTTTTGTTCACTTTCCATAGATTGTTTCCATAAATTCATCATTTTTTCTCTATTGTCATCATCTTCAGATAATTTAAATAGTTCTTTATTCATCATATGATCCGTTTCATGTTTTCCATTTTTAATATCACATTTATCATGTAAATTTAAATTATATTTTTTCCACATGTCATCACATAATAAATCATTAAATACATCAGCGTTCTGTCCAAATACATTTTCATCTTCACTTTCAAAAGAATTCTTTAAAAGCAATTTTACCTTTAATCGATCTTCCATATTTGATTCACTTATAGAATCACAACATTTTGATTTTATGTATTTCTTGTCACTAGCTTGTAATAAATCTTCGCTTAAGTTTCTTGAACATGTATTGCTAAATTGAACAGCCCTATTGTCATTGTTATTACAAACAAGTACATTCTAAATAATAAAATTATATATATATATATATATATATATTATTATGCATATAAAAAAATATTAGTAAATTAATATATGTTTTCTAAAATAAAAACTTACCAATAAAATCACATATAAAATTCCAAGTAAAGGTATCATACTTTTTCTAGAAAATAATGAATTTAAAAATAAGTTAGTCCTATTTTCTTTTTTCGTCTGTTCTTCTTCAAAAGAGTATATTCTACAACCTTTAGCATTTACATCATTATTATCCATATTTCCTCTTGGAGAAATATAAATTGATCCATTAAAGATTCTCATAATTAATTAGTTATATATATATATATATATATCAATTTTATAAAGTATTCTTAAAAAAAATAAAGTTTTGGATTATAAAATTAGCAAATATTTTAATTAATAATATATAAAATGCGCATATAAATTATATATATATATATATATATATATATATATATATATATATATATTTATTTATTTATTTAAAATAATATAAAATTATTAGCACTTATAATTTGAACATACACAAATAATCTATTTATACAACATTTACATACAACAATACTTATTCTCCAAAAAAAAAAAAAAAAAAAAAATATAATAAAATAATACTCTTAAAATAAAAAAATAAATAGATAATACACAAAACACAAATTAAAATATAATAAATTATTTTAACATTAATCTGTACGCAATATTTTTCAACATCTATCTTTTTTTAATGAATTTAATTTTAATTATTTTTTTTTTTTTTAGTTAGATTAATCTTTGAAAGTGTTTTTGATAAAGTATACATATAAATTAAAAAAAAAAAAAAAAAAAAAAAAAATTAATTATCTTTAACATAAACAAAGAAGCTTAAAAATTCTTTAAATTTATATATATAATAATTAGTTTTTCTTTTCTTAAAAAAACAAATATATAAAAGTTGTGTTTTTTTCTATTTCTTTTCTAGAGGAAAAGAATATGGAAATATGAAAAATAAGGAAAAAATAGAAAAAAGAAAAAAAAACAGAAAAAAAAAATTAGATTTATCATAAGAATATTGGGTATATATAATGATATATATATATTATTTAATTTAAATATTACTACATATAACAAGGAAATAACAAAATTTTTCATATAATTATAATTTTCTTATTTTACAATAATTTAAAAAGAAAACACATAAAGTAAACATACACAAAAAACTTAATAAATTTTATTCCATAAGTTAAAAAAAATATATATTATATATAGTATATAAAATACAGGAACAATAATAATAAATAAATACACTTTATTTTCCTATTATTTTTCATGTTTTTCCATTTTTCCTTATCTATGCATTCTATAGTTTTTCTATTATAAAATAAAATATATATATATATTTTGCAGGGAGAATTCAGAATTTATTTTTTTTATTATATTATTTAAATATATACCACGTATAGAACAAATTTTTTTTTTTATTATATTTTTTTGAAGACTTCTCCTTTTATTATTTTTTTCATCTTAAATTTAATAAAGAATCATATGATATTTATATATATTTAAATTTACAAATGTCCTTTAATTTTTATTTATTATTTATAATTAGGAAATAAACCATGAATTTTCCTAATTTAAAAAATAAGATTTTATTTTCAGTGTATTTATTTTATTTTACAACAAAAAAAAAAAAAAAAAAAAAAAAAAAAAAGGTGTATTAAAAAAGTTAAAATAGGTACATATCATAACATAATATTAATTCCTAATAAAATAATAAAAATAACTAATTAATAAATTAATTAAGTCACATGTACAAACAATTTTTAATAATAAATATATAAAAGAAAATTTTTTTATATTATATTTATATATTTAATTATTACTAATATATGATCATATTACATTAAAAGAAGGGGGAAAAAACATTAGGAAAATAAATAAATAAATAAATTAATATATATATATATATATATATATATTATATTAAGAACAATTATAAAATAAATTGCATAAACTAATAAAAAATTGTTATTATAATTTTCTTTTTTTAATATATATTATAAAAAAAAATTAAAAATTTATCTACAATTTATGTACATGTATGTATTGTATATATATATATATATATATATAAATATAATTTAAAATAATATAATAAAAAGATATAAAAATTATAATGCACAAAATGTTAAAAAAAAAAAAAACAGAAAATAATTTGTGATCAATAAACAATAATGAAATTAGAAAAATATAAAAGTATAATATTTGTTATCATCGTAAAATTAGGGATGAAATATATTTTAAGAAAAATGCATTTGAAAAATACGTTAGTATTATATATAAGATAATATATAATTATATATATATATATATATATATATATATATATGTATATATATATTTTATTTTTATAGTACTATATAAAGTATTATAAATATTACTTTTAATATTATTAAAATTTTTTTTTTTTTCCCTTTATAATAACTATATATTAATCATTAATCTGAAGTTTTTTAGAACAGATAAATTAATGTCATATTTTGTAACATCTTCATAAGTACTATGTATAGTACAATTATTATAATATTTATTAAAAAAAATATATATACATAACATATATAAATGTTATATATATTATTCTATTGAAATTCTTTCATTATATATAATGTGTACTTGAAATTTTTTTTTTTAAATGCACATTAAAAAGGTTAAAAAAAAAAATAAAAAATTAATCGTTTTAATAATTAATATTTCATTTTATTTTTATTTTTTTTTCGGTTTTTCTTTGATAGACATTTGAATAAAGTAATATTTTTCTTTTATAATAAAACGAAAATTTAGGAAAATTGATTATTATATGTGTAAAATTTATATAATACATTAAAAACCAAAAGTAAAAAAAAGTGCTATATTATTTGTAGGATGCTACATAATTTTTAAGAAAATAATATAAAATTAAAAAATTAGTATAATCATAATAGCTTTAATTTATAAAAATTTAAAATTATATATATACATATATTATATAAATCTTGGCATTGTTGTAAGTTTTATTTTGTTTAATAATTTTTCTTTCATATTATTACATTTATAATTTTATTATAAAAAGTTCGGATATATAATAAAAGGTGAAAAATGCAAATTAAAAAAAAATACGTTAATTTATTTTTATGTAAAATGTATTTAAGTGTATTTAAATATAATTTTTTTAATTCCAAAAGAATAAATAAATAACATATAATTTTTAAGTATATTTATATTATATTTATAACAACTGTGTATTTTAATAATGTTTCATGTTATATAATTTAAAATATTTTTATAATTAAAATTATATATTCAATTTTTCTATGTAATATAGAATTTTAAAAATAATGAATTATATGCATATATATAAATAAAAAAAAAATACGTGCATTCTTTTTATGATACATTATAGAATATATTGTTGATTATACCATTATTTTGTTTATTAATTTTATTATTATTTTATTTTTTTTATTATATTTATTTGTTTAATTATTAATTTTTTTTTTTTTTTTTTTCTTTCTTTGATACTTTTTTTATTTGTATGTTTTACAGGAAATAAATAGCATATTATTTATGTTAAAATATATATATATATATATATATATATATGTATATAATTTATATATTAAAATATTTTTATTTTATTTTATTTTATTTTATTTTATTTTATTTTATTTTAGTTTTTTTTTTTTTTTTTTTTTTTTTTTTGGTGTTGTAGTTTAATGCATTGTAATATAATTATTATTCATTATTTATAAATTCATATTAATTTAAGAAAACATGTTTATATTAGGTAATATTTGTATGGAAATTTAAAAAATAAAAGTATTTTTTTTTTTTTGGAATTGACAATTTTGTGTTTAAATTTTTTTTTTATTTAAAAAGATTATATATTTAGACATTCATTTTGTTGTTATTTGTATTTGACATTTTTTTAAGTATATATTATTAATACCTTTAATTTTTTTTTTTTTTTTTTTGTGGTTTCTTTTAAAATGAAAAAATAATCATATTAATACTGAAGAAAAAAAAAAAAAAAAAACATAAATAAATAAACAAATAAACATGAAGACACCAATATGTTACAATATCATAATCTGTACATATTTGAGGGGCAATTTTTTTCCCCTCATATGTGCGTTATTATTTGTAAGATTTGAAAAAAAGAATTGAAAATAATCATGGTTTTTTTTTTCTTTTTCTTTGTTTTTTTTATTCCTGTGTATTAATATACAAATTTAAATTAATTTTAACATATATGTATTTGATCTTATGATTACAATGCATATATATTTATATATATATATATATGCATTTTTTTTTTTCTTAATAGACGGTGATGATACATAAAGAAAAGAGCGGTTGTCAATTTGAAATAAATAAAATACATAATAGAATGCTATCTAATGTAATCGAAGGTTTTAGAAAGACATTTTCGAACAATGAGAAAAAAAATAAAATGAAAGCAAATTCATGTATGACATTAAATTATACGGAACAAGGAATTAAATCTCACAATTTAAGAAAAGGTGTGAACGAATATACTCCTGATAAAATACGAAATATTATGTGTACCTTTGATAAGACTGTAAGTAAAAATGTTATGTATGATACATATTACAAATTACATGATTATGAAAGGAAAAAATTTCTGCGTATGATAGATGAAATTTGGGAATATACAATTACATTTTCAAAAGAAAATAGAATACCCGAAAATTATAGATACAAATGTTTTTGGGAATGTAATAATATCCTTCAATCCAATTTAACAAAAATGGATAATGATGATAAAGGAAATTTTGATAAATTTTTAAAATCTCAGCCCGACCCATGTCCAACCGAAGAATTTGTTACATACATGGATAATAAGATAAAGTTATGGGATGAATTTATATTAAAAAAGAAAAATGATTTGATGCTTATTTTGAAGGAAAGGTTACAAAGGTATTAATATATATATGTATATATATATATATATATGTTAATAAAAAGAAATTAAAAAAAAGATCATATATATAATAAATAAAAAATAATATAGGAAAATAGGAAATATATATATAGTATTATACATTATATTATATATACATATGTTTATATTTCATATACTTTGAAAAAGAATTAAATTTGTTGCATTTTCAATTATTTGTTTGATAAAAATTTTGTTTAAATTTTAATAAATAATAGTGTGTTCATATTTATAATTATTTTTTTTTTTTTTTTTTTTCTTATTTTATTTGTATTTTTTTTTTTAAATTCAATGATTACTTTATTTTATTATTTATATTTTTATTAATAATGTTTACGATTGTCACCTTTTATATTTTTCAATAATACATAAAATATATATGATATATATGTATTCGCTTTTTTTTTTTTAAAGGTCAGATAATTTATAAAGATATTAAAGAATTTTTTTTGTTTTTTTCCTTTTCTTTAAAGGAAAGTTATACTATAAATCCTCAAATATATATATATATATAATATGTGTATATATTTATATATATTATTATTATTATTATTGTATTTTTTATCTTCTTTTCATTATATATTTTGCATAAAGTACAATTCATTTTTAATATAATTTGTTATATTAATATAGTGATATTTTTATATTTAAAACTATTAAGTGTAAGAAAGAAAAAAATAAAAAAAAAGAAAATATAGAAGTTATATAAGGATATATACTTCATTTACAATAAAATATATACATATATATATATATATATATATATGAATTTTCTCTTTTAAGTTGCATAACGTATTTGTTATTTTTTTTTTTTTAAGAAATATAAGATTTCTTTAAATATTCCCTACCTAAGTTTTGAAAAGAATAAGTTTTTTATAATTACATATTATATAATAAATTTTTTCCATAATTGAATAATTAAAAATTTTTTCTTTTCGTATTTTCTTTTTATTTATATAATATTAAAAATTAAACATATTCTTAGAACACAAAATTTTCATTTACTTAAAAGAGATATAAAAAAGTTCTTCTGCTTTCGTTTAATATTATATGTAATGTCTTTTTTTTTATTATTAAAGAAAAAAAAAAAAAAAGAAAATAATACACATGTACAAAAAATTTTCTTACTCACCCTATATACAAATTTGACATGCAACATTATATATATATATATAAATGTTTCTTTTTCCTTTTAAAATAAATACAAAATAATATATAATTTCAATATATTTTTTATATGAAATAAAAAAAAAAAAAAAGAAAAAGAAAAAAAAAAATTTTTAAATGTAAAAAAATTAAATAAATAAAAAGAAATTAATTTTATGCATATTTTCATTTTATGTTATTTATGTGTTATACATATAATATATATATATATGTATATATATATATAGCGGACATACATAAATAAGAACAAAATGAATGTTTATACATATATATATATATATATATGTTCAATGTATATATAATTCTTGAGCGTTCTTTTTCTTCCTACTGGGTTTCTTTAGAAAAACTAACTATATATATATATATATACATATATAAAGACAAATATATATCCTAAAAACGGTTTTTAATTATTTTAATTTTCATACATATATATAATATATACTATAAATAATCAAATAAATATATATTAAAAGAATAATTAATAATAGAAAATATTAATATATTAAAAAGAAATTCATATTTAACTGGATTCAATATAACTTATTGTACATAAATATTTTCCACTTATAGATGTTTTTAATTATTTATTGTTCTTTTTTGGGTTCTTCGGTTTTGACTTCTTCTTTTTTGGTTTCAACAGTTGATTCCTCAGTAATATCGGCTTCTTCAATATCTAAATCTAAATCGTCAGCGTTATGTTTGTTGGCTTTTGATAATTTTCTGCTTGTATATAAAGCAGTACCTATTAATCCACCTACTAAAACGGCTAAACCTGTGGCAATGGAGGATATTAAAAGTAATTTTTCGTTTTTCTTTTTCTTTTGAAGTTCTTCATCGATTTTATCTAAGGATGCATTTTTGGTGTCATCTGCTGAGCTTGATGGGCTTGAAGATGAGGAAGCTGGGGATGATGAAGATGATGATGAAGATACAGATGGTGATGATGAAGAAGAAGAAGAAGATGATGATGATGATGGTGGTGTTTGTGATGATGAGTTTCCTACAACAGAATTGTTATTATTATGTAAGGAACCCATATCTAATTGATCACCAAGGCATCTGTTAAAATATTTAAGGGCAATAAAAAAGGCGAAAAAAGAAAATACTTTGGAGAATCTCATTTTGAATTATAATTAAATTAAGAAAAATTAAAATAAATAAATTAAATTAAAATAAAATGAAATAAAACAAAACTATAATTATTTTATAATTAAGAAGCTGTTTTTATTTTATTATTTGTAAATTATTTTTTTTTATAAAAATAACAATAAGTTAAAAATTTTTATAAAGAGAATTTTTTTTTTTTTTTTTAAATTTACTTAATATACTTATATATATATATATATATATTATATATATATATAATTTTTTTTTTTTTGTAGTTAAATATGCTAATATTTTATTTTTATTTATGTAATTAAAAAAGGAAAAATTTAATGTTTGAATTTTTTTTTTTTTTTTAAATTTACTTAATATACTTATATATATATATATATATTATATATATATATAATTTTTTTTTTTTTGTAGTTAAATATGCTAATATTTTATTTTTATTTATGTAATTAAAAAAGGAAAAATTTAATGTTTGAATTTTTTTTTTTTTTTTTTATTTATTATTATCATTTATATATTATATTTTAAATAAGTAAATATATAATTATAAATTTGCTATATATATGAATATATATATATATATATATAACATAATATATATGTTTTTGTTTTTCATATGCAATTATTATATAATATATACATTTTTTTTTACTATTATATTTTATAAAACCTTATTAATACTTTGTATATTTTATATAATTTTATATGATAATATATATTATTATTTATTTTATATCAGATATATATATTGTACATTTATATATAAATTATATGCATATAGTATATTTATATATATTACTTGCATTTTTTTATAATATAATTA
>LT990231.1:171083-186083 GCA_900257145.2 Plasmodium billcollinsi
TACCTTTAGCTAAATCAGTTTCATTATATTCTTCTAGATTTTCGTGTGGTTTATTAGTTACTTCCTTACCTTTTGCTAATTCCGTTTGATCATATTCCTTTAATGTAGATGGACCTTCATTATCAAGTTGATATTCTCTAGATACATGAGCCTTTTCGTATTCAGGTAATTTGGTTGGTGGTTCATGATCAAGTTGATATTCCCTAGATACATGACCCTTTTCATATTCAGGTAATTTGGTTGGTGGTTCATGATCAAGTTGATATTCCCTAGATACATGACCTTTTTCGTATTCAGGTAATTTGGTTGGTGGTTCATGTTCTAATTGATAATCTTTTGCGACATGACTCTCTTCGTATTCCTTTAATCCTTTAGTTGGTTGATATTTAAATGGATGACCTGCTGATTTATTTTCTGCTTTATCCATTAAATCTGAAGATCTTATAACATGTATTTCTGGTGTATTCAAGGGTTCACCATCTGGATTTTCTCTCTTTTCCCTTTCTAACAACTTTTGATATTTTTTATAATTTCTTTTAAACTTGTGTAATTCCTGCATTTTTCTTTCCTTTAGTTTATTACGTCTTCTTTTAAACACACTGAAAGTTGATTTCAATTTTTTTCCATTTACATTTGAATCCATATTATCACCAGACACATTAACCTTATTATTTTTTCTTGGAACAATAGGAAACAATTCACTTAGTCTATAAAACATTGTTCCCTTTTTATCTGGAGCTCTAAATTTTTCAGGAAACGATGATTCATGTTTATTCATGAAAACCACACCTTTATCATCAGAACTTTTTAATTTAATTTGTTTTTCATCTTCCGGTTTTTCAGCAATTAAATATTTTTCTTTGTTTTCCTTATCTTTTTTGTGTTCTTTATTTCTTTTTCTTTTAACAAATATCCTGGTTGTAGGAAATTTTTCCCTAAAACCATAACCGCTTTCTTCTAATTTTTCTTCAATATCTTTTAAATCGCCTTCTTCATTTTCTTTTAAATAATAACGTTTTTTTTCATAACTTTCTTCATATTCATCTAATTCACCAAGTATATTTTCTCTCATACCATAAAATTTGGTTTCAACAATTTCTTCATAACCATCACCTTTATCTTTAATTTCTTCATCTTTTGTACCATTCTTTTCTGCTTGTTCTTCATCATATTTTTTAATCCATTCATCAACTTCATCTTTCATTCCACGTTGCATTTTAATCACCATAGGTCTTCTTAAAGCTCTTCTTTCTTTTAGTTCATTTATAGCACTTTCTAATTGAGAATTTAACTTTTCTAATTGTTCAATTTCTCTTAATTTATCTTTTCTTAAACTACTTAGTATCCAATTTCTTCTTTGTTTCTTTCTCTCTTCATAATCGTTTAAATGTTTTTTTATAAATTCCTTCTCTTTCAATTCCATTTCTTTCATTTCCTTTTCTACGGATTCTGCTTTTTTGGGAACTAATTTTTTTTCATTTGTATCCTTTCCCTTATTCTTTAATGCTTCATCATTATTATCTTTTATTTTTTTTTTTTCTTCTTTTTCATTTAATGTTTTTTCATTTAAAGTGCTTTTGCTTTCCTTTTTTGCTAAATAATTTGCTCTCTGTGCCTCTTTCTTTTTTTGATCTTTTAGCATCTTTTCCTTTAAAGCATTTCTTTCTTTCTCATTTCTTTCACTCTTCTGTTTTAAAGCCTCTTTGCTTTTATGATCCCTGAAATGCTTTTCTTTTAAAATGTCCTTAGTTCTAGGATCCCTTACTCCACGACTGCTTAACCTTGTATTCCCCAAAACCTGGGCTAATGATCTTTTAAGTCTTGTTTCAAATATATTATAAGCATTGTCATTTTTATTATAGTTCTTAACAACCTTATACTAAAAAAAGAAAAAAAAAAAAATTTAATTTATAAACACATAAATAAATATATATATAATAAAATTTCTTATTAAAAAAAAAATAATAATAATAATAAAACAATTTCATAAACATATACACATTAAAAAAAAAAAAAAAATAATAATAATAAAATAAATAAAGAAATAAATAAAGAAAAAGTATTAAAATGTAGATAATGATAAATTAATATTTTTTTTTTTTTTTTTTTTTTTTTCTTTTCTTTACTTACATATTCAGAATAAATTAGTATCCATATTAAAGGAGAAAACAAAAATATTTTAAGTAAAAAAATTAAAATATTTTTCCTTCCTCTTATATGGTATTTTTTTATTGTTGCCATATGTCCTGTGTTAAAATATTTATTAAAAAATTGACATTTCCATTAAACAAAAATAAATTTTATATATTGCTATAATATCTTTAAATATTTAATATATTTTTCTAAATATAAATCTCTTTTCTTCTTGATTTATATATATATATATAAATGAAAAAAATATTACAAATTTTTATAATATTATTTTTAATATTGTATATACAAAACCTTAGAATATTTAAACATGGAAATTAATATAACAATTACTAATCTACAAAAATAATTGAAAAAAACAAAAAAAAAAAAAAAAAAATTAAATTGATATATAATTATATATATATATATATATATATATATACTTTTTATTATAAATATTTTTTTCTTTTCACACAAACAATTATGAAAATAAATAAATAATTATAAACTAATAATAGAATATATAAATATATGTTTTATCATTTCCCTTCGTTTTTCTGTATTTTCCCTTCTAAAACAAACAGAAAAAGAAAAAGAAAAGAATTTTATGATTCAAAGACTATAAGCAAAAAAAAAAAAAAAAAAAACAATAAATAAATAAAATCATAATAATATAATATAATATAATATAATAATAAAATAATATAATAATAAAATAATATAATAATAAAATAATATAATAATAAAATAATATAATAATAAATAAAATAGTTAACTATATAATTAGAATCTTAAAAAAAATTTTCTAATATAATAATATTAAATATAAAAATTCCAATATACATATATATATATATATAGTTTATTAAAAAATAGAGGATAAAATATAATAAAGAAAAATTTCCTTTTAATTTTCCTTTTGTGTATTTTATTGCTATATATATTTTAATTTGTATAATTTGGGAAATAATATAGTTACAATATATCCTTTCTATATATTAAATTTAAACAGGCTATAATCTATAAAATAATGCACATTTTAAATATAAGTATTAAATAATTAATAAACAAATATTTTATTAAATTATTATATTTTTCTTTCTTTCTTCTTCCTGGTTTTTTAATTTTTTATTTTTTATTATATGAATTTTTTATACACAAATAAGTAAATTATGAAAATAATTAAACTAATTATAATATTATTATCCTAATGTAGCAATGTTATTCATACATATTATATATTATAATGAACATGTCAGTTGTAGCGGTAAATGTTTTTACTGTATAATATAAATTTTCATTTACATGCAGTTATTATTTCCATAAAAAATAAGGAAATAATATACGGGTAGGAGAAATATATAAATAATAAATTTTACATAAATTAATATAAATGAATAAATATAAATATATTATATATATATATATATATATATTATTGAATTAATTAGAAATTATTAGTTTAAAAATTATTTTATTTTCTAATATAGAAATAATAAATATAGAATATTTTTACAAAAGTAAATCCCAAATTAATATGATATTTATTTATATTAATAAAAACATAATGAAATAATACATACTATTATTTATATATGGAAATTTTCATTTTATGAAATCTTAATATTATTTAATTTAATTATAGTATAACTTCTCTCTTTATCGATAAAACATATTCAAATTATTTATTATTTTTTTCTTTTGTGTATTATTAAGTATATTTATTTAATATATTTATTATATATATATCACATTTCCTAAGAATATAGCAAAGTAACTATAAATATAGTAAACTATATTAATAATGAACACATAATCTTTTTTTTTTTTTTTTTTCTAGATATTTATACTATATACTAAGAAGCTTAATATTTAAAATAATATACTTCTATTTAAAGATATATTTTTCTTTTATTAAAATATTTTTACTTTATTATATATAAGTAAAAATAATTGTGAGCAATATATCATATATATATATATAAATATATATTATATATTTATTAATAGTATTTTTTTCAAAGAAAAAAAAAATAAATAAAAATCATTATATTACATAAATTTTTTTTTTTTTTTTCTTTTTTTTTTTTTTTTTTTTAATTAACCCATAATAATTTAAAGAAATTATTTCATTATAAGTTATTAATATTTAAAAGGAATATTTAATATATTTTATTAATTTAATATAAAATAAATATAAATATATATATGTGTGTGTCACCAAAAATAGCGTATTATATCATTTATAAAAATATTACTATTAATAATATATCCCTAAGAATAACATATATTATCATATATTTTCGTAATATTGACACGTTAAAAAAATTATATCATTTTTAACTTTCTTAAATAACATATAATATTATGTTTTTGGAAAATTTATATGAAACACACTAATATTTTGAAAGATTTTCACATATATTTAATTATGAAACTAATTCTTATTATCCTTTTTTTATTTTTATTTAATTCTTAATTATAAATAAGAACAGTTTTCCACATTATTATATATATAGGTGTATGCAATTTTTATTTATATTATATATTTTAATGTAATTATTATAAAAGTATGAATTAAGATATTTTTTATATATATTAATATATTTAAAAAGATAAATAATAAACATATATATAAAAATTCATAATAGAGAAATAATATAAAAAAAACAATCTACTTATTATGTCGTCGTGACATGTGTTTCTGTCTCTTCTAGAGAAAAAATAAACAAACCTTTTTACTATAAACTAGATGTTAAAAAATAATATCATATATATATATATATTTTATAATAATAAAATATTTAATATTAACATAAAACTCATATAATATATGTATTTATAGTATTCATGTAGGAACGAATTTTAATAAACTTTTATAAACAACAGTTTTTTAATGAATATATATATATTACTTCCATATGTTCATAATAAAACAGTTCTCATTAAATAATTTGAAGCAAAATTATTTTTAAATACATATCAAATAAATAATAACGAATATAATAATTTTTATCGAATGCATACATTTAAACAAATGGCAACAGTGTCTTATTTTACATATATATATATATATATATATATATATTTATTTATTTATTTATTTATTTATTTATTTATTTATTATATTTATAGGTTTTTTTTACTTTGCACATATTTTTTCTTATAAAAATATTTAACCATAAACAATAATAATTTCATATAAATACAATTAATATTTTTTTACTTGTACTAATAAGAAATATCACTTTTATATAACCCTTTCTAAATATTATATGCGGCTTTTCCTAATTCATAATATTTAAGAAAAAAAAAAAAAAAATTCCTTAATTATAATATTGTATTATTCTTAATGATAATAATCACAAAAATCCTTATAAAAATAAAAATATATTATAAAACACATTAAAAGTTCTTTTTACAATTTTATTAAAATACACATTAATACATATATAGATATATATATAAATGAATAAACATATAAAATATAAAAAAAAAAAAATAGGTTTTATAACAAAACGTTCAAACAAAAACACTCAGAATCAAAAATATATATAGTTTATATATAAACAGATCTAATTTAAAATCATAGATAAAAGAAAAAAATAACAGATTAAATAATTTACACATATATATACATATTTATATTATGATAAAACTTATAAAGCTATAAATAAAAATATAAAATATTTAAAGAGAAAAAAAAAAAAAAAGGTTATCAAAATTCTAAAAAACATAAAAAAAATATATATATATATATATAGCAAATATAAATATATTTATGTATATATATATATATATATATAGTCTTTTATTATATACTGAAAATTCATTCCATTTTTTCTTTTTCATTTTCTATTTTTTTTTCTATATTTTCTTATATGTGTTAATTAAAATAATTATTTCTTATAATATATGATAATTTAATTAAAAATATTGAAAAGTATATTTTTCTCTATGATTCATGTTTAAAAAAAAATAAATAAATATATTTTTCAGAATGACTCTTTTCTGTATAAACGCCAAATTAAATTTAATTATCTATGAAATCCTAATTTTATTTATAATTTATAATTTTATACATATAATATATATATATATATATATATATTAATATGCACAATTGTTTTCCTTATATTCATGGCTTAAATACATCTTAATAAAAAAAAAATTAAATATGTTAAAATGATTATAATCAAGTTCTTATATTTCATTAACATATTTTTATTCTGTTTTTCTTCAATATAATTTTCATTTATATTAATGTTTCTTTTTTATATTAATATTTTATTTGATTTTCTCTATTCATATGATATATTATCTATACATTCTAAGCATATTTAAAATAAAATACATTTATTGGCATATCATTCTAATTCAAAAAATAATTATATTTTATGAATCAACTGCACAGATTATTTAACCACAGCATCCTTTTTTCTTCTTTTTCTTTCCTGCTGCTTGTAATTGTGCTTCTCCTCTTGATATTACATGTTCACCTTTATTTGCAGAACTTTTATCGGAATTTCCTTCTCTAAATTGTACTGCATTAGCTCCTGGTGCTGCTGGTGTTCCGGGTGCTACTGGTGTTCCTGGTGTTCCTGGTGTTCCTGGTGCTTCTGGTGTTCCTGGTGCTTCTGGTGTTCCTGGTGCTGCTGGTGTTCCTGGTGCTTCTGGTGTTCCTGGTGCTGCTGGTGTTTCTGGTGTTCCTGGTGCTGCTGTAGTACTTCCTTCTTTAGTTGTTCCTTCTGCAGTATTTCCTTCTTTAGTTGCTCCTGCTGTAGTATTTGCTCCTGTTTTGTCAGATTTTCCTCCTTGTGCTCCTTCAGTTTTATCTTTTGCTCCTGGTGTAGCAGCATTTGTTGATTTATTTTCAGATGAATTTGATTCTGGCTTCTTATTTTCTCCATCGGTATTTTTTGATTTATTATCTTTTTTTTCATCAGCTTTTGATACACCTGATTTAGAATTATCGGTTTTTTCTTTATTCTTATTTTCTTCGTTAGTTTTTTTGCTGCATGGTTTTTCTCCATTATGACTTTCTTCCTTTTCTTTATTACTTTTTTTTGATTTTACACTTTCTCCATCTTCGTCTTTATGTTTTTTGCATTTTTTCTTTTCTCCATCTCCATCTTTGTTTTTTTTTGATTTTACACTTTCTCCATCTTCGTCTTTATGTTTTTTGCATTTTTTCTTTTCTCCTCCATCTTCGTCTTTATTTTTTTTGCATTTTTTCTTTTCTCCTCCATCTTCGTCTTTATTTTTTTTGCATTTTTTCTTTTCTCCTCCATCTTCGTCTTTATTTTTTTTGCATTTTTTCTTTTCTCCTCCATCTTCGTCTTTATTTTTTTTGGATTTTTTCTTTTTTTCTCCTTTTTCTTCATCGTCTTTTAATTCACCCTTTTTCAAGGAAGCGTGTTTGTCATCACCGCTTTTTCCAAACTTATTTACGGAAGTGTATGAACTATATCTTGTACCATAGCCTAAACCATGTGGAACTGTGTATGGAGATGAATAACCTGCAGTAGGTGGGAGGACATAAGTTTGCATACCACTAGTTCCAGAAGGAACGTTTAACCCTGGGGTATGTGGAGATTGATGTCCATAACCTGATGAACCTCCTTTATTATCGTGTCCTCTTAATTTACTGTGAGAACCATCGTAAGAAGTTCCTGGAGCATGTGATGGTGCATGTGGTAAGGTCTCTGGGGTATGTGGTGCTCCTTGATTTACACCATGTACACTTCCTCCATAAGGATAGCTACTTGATCCATAAGTAGTACTTGGTGCAGATGCTGGAGCATAATCTATAGCTGTAGGTCCACATGAGGTACATGCGTTATTGCATACACCTTGTAACTGATTTTCGTATTCATCTAAACCACCTGGTAATTTATCTTTTAATGCTAATGGTTCTTTACCCTCTTCTTCTTCATCATTCATTCCAAGAGGGAATCTTTTTCTTAAGGCAAATATATTCGGACCATTATCTTGGCTATAATCGTTTACTGTGTATGGGCACTCTTCAGTGAAAGCATAATTGGCAGCTTCGTATTTTTCATCACAATCTTTTTTACCATCGACAACATTTTCTTTTAATTTATAGTGTTTTGATTCGTATTTTTCTTCATATGCTTTGAAACCACCACCTGGTCTTGCTTCCCTGAATACTTGGGTTCTTACAACTGGTTCATTACTAGGAGGATTTTGAACTTGTCCATGTACTTGTTGAGGTTGTAATTGATGATGGTGGTGATGATGGTGATGGTGTGCTTGTTGTACGCCTTGTACTTGTTGATTAACATGTGGTACTTGGTTACTTGCTTCTCCATGATGGTGATGGTGATGTGCTTGAGATGGAGCTTGGTGTTGGTGTTGATGTTGATGATGATGATGATGATGGTGTTCATGTTGTTTTTGTGCTAAAGTTCTCTTATTTCTGAAATCGAAAGAGTCATCGGATCCGTTTCTATTATTGCACTATATGAAAAAAATAAAATAAAATAAAATAAAATAAGGTAAGAAAATAATAATATATAAATATGCATTTCATATTTTTTAAACATCACATAAAATATATATAAATGAAATAAAATAAATATATGAAGTAAATATGGTCCAAATTAACTAATATATATATATATATATATATATATATATATATATATATATATATATATATATATAGATATAGATATATATATAGATATAATATATTAGGAAAAAAAATAAAGAATATACACATATATCAAGGTTATAAAATACACATAATTATATATATATATATATATATATATATATATATTATTTAGGAACTTACATTATTAGAACATTTCAAAACCCATACTAAAAACGAGACTAAAAGAATCTTAGTAAAAACAGGGAAAACCTTCTTTCTCCTCAATGTATTTTTGTTCTTAAAACTTTTCATTTTCTAATAATTATATACGAATATATAAATTTTGTAAAATATATATGTATATATATATATATATATATATTTTTAAATATATAATATGTATTGTTTCCTATATAATACTTTTCCTTCCGTTAAAAAAATAATTATATTTTTCTTTAGGTGTAAAAGAATAACTAATATATATTATATATTTAAAAAAAAAAAAAAAAAAACTAATATAATAATTAATGAAATATAAAAAAATGTGTTAATAAACATATATATATATATATTATAATAATTATAAAAATTTTATAATAAAACAAAATATGTATATATATATATAAAATATGTTATAAAAAAATGTATTAAAATAATAATATATAAATTAAAAGTAAAAAAAAAAAAAAACTTATATAAAAAAAATAATTTATAAATAATTCTTTATTGAATTCTAATTCTAATTTTTTCTCCTCATATATTTTTCTATTTTTTAATCTTGTTTTCCTTCAACAAAAAATATCATATAAAATATTTTTTTTATATATGAAATATAAAATAAAAAAAAAAGAATTATTATATATAATTACAATAAATTACATTATGTATAAATATATATAACAATATATATATATATGTATATATTAGAATATTATAAAAAAAAAGAAAAAATTCTATAAAAAATTAAAAAAAAATATATATATATTTATATAAAAATAGGAAATGATGGTAAATTAAAAAAACAAAAAACAATAATAAAATAATAAAAAAATCAAATAAACAAAATTTTCATAGTATCCTAATAATTTTTATTTATAAATTACATAATTAATAACAAATTAAGTGAATTATAACAAATATATATAAATAAATATTTATATGATAACATGTTATATTCTTGTTTCAAATTATTAGAATAAAAAGAAATAATTATAATTTCATGGAAATAATATAATATTATTATTATTATTTTTAATTATTCAGTAGTTTTATTTTGTCGTTTTTTTCTCATTTATTATAATTTACCTATAGATATACTATGATGTATATTTACTCTAGTATGAAGAATAAAGTTAATGTAAAATATTACTACACTACATGCAGATTTATGTACACTAAAACAAAAAAATATATATTATTTTAACGATTATTTATAAACATCTTAAGGCAAAAACATAAAAGAAAAAAAATAACAAGAAAGATACAAACGGAGAATTAATATATATAAAGAATATAAAAAGTATACATGTATTCTTCAAAAAAAATAATAATAAGAAAAAAAAATCATACATATTAATAAGTTCCTATAGTAAAATAATTATATTTAAAAAAAAAAAAAATACAAAAAATAAAAATACTATATTTAAATACATCTAAATAATATATACAAAATTTTTTATGTATACTTTTTTTTTTTTCTTTTTTCCCCCTCTTTATATTAGAATGGTTAATATAAAGAAATATATATATATATATATATATATATATTATATGTATATATAATATATATATATATATATATTTCGTATTATTTATTTTTTTATAAATACTAAAAATAGTAGGAGTCATTTAATTTTAAAGGAATAATAAAATACATAATTTTATATAATAATTTATTTATATAATATAATATTAGAATATTAAAAAATAATATCTTTTTATAATGAAAATTTACTATATCCTATTTAAAAAAAATGATACAATTAGTAATTTTACTTATATATATAAAAAAGAAAAAAATGCATTATTAATATATACTATTTTAGTTTAATTCTAGTGATTATATTTTGTAATTATTTATAAAATATATTTAGAGAAAAATTCATACTAATTTTATATAAATTATTAACTTTTATATATATAGTATATATATATTATATTTCTTATGTGTTTAGATAACATAATATTTTACTTAATTTAATACAAATTTAAATAAATAAATATATTATATATATATATATATATACTATATACATATATATATATATATACATATTTATTTAATATATGAATAATAAATAATAATAATATAGTTTTTTATTATTTATAAAATATGTTTACCATTTAATTTTTATAATTATCCTTATATAATAATATTAAAGATCCTCAGATTGTATTCTAAATAGTTTCCCCTGTTTTTTTTATAAAATTTCGTTATTCAAATTTAATAAACTTTAAACTTTTTAATTTTTTTTAAACACACACATTACATTCAAAAATATAAGTCATAATATATATGGTAAACATTTCTAATAAAAAAGGAAAAAAAAAATAAAGAAAATATAAAAAATAAAAATATATAAAAAAACAAAAAAACAAAAAAAAATAAAAATATCAAAAAAACAAAAAAATAGAAATACAAAAAAAATACAAAAAATGAAAAATATATTCTATATATATATAATTTTTAATAATACTATTTCTTAAAAAAAAAAAAAATTTTATTAATTAAAAAGTATAAATGTTTATAACTATGTAAATTCAATTTCTTCCTTTTAATAAAAACAAAAATATATATATATATATATATCAGTATTTTCAAAATTATAATTTATAATGAATATACATATATTTGATTCTTTAACATTTTAAAAATTAGGTGTCAAATGCCTTTTTAAAGTCATTACTATTTTTTTTTTGTAATAAACAATACAATATATTCAATATACAAAATAATATAAATAAATAAGATGTACAACTTTTTTTAGAAAAAATGTAATATATATATATATATATATGTTGAAATTTTAATTAAAAAAATAGAGGATTTGTTTATATTTTCTCTCAAAAAAAAAAAAAAAAAAAAAATTATTTATAGTTTCATTATTCATATTTACAAACATTATATGTAATATATATATAAATGAGGCTTATCATTTCGAAAAAACATTTAAAAAAAATTTCAAATTACACAATGAAATTTCACAAATTAAAACAGTATATCTATATATCTATATATATATATATATATATATATATATATGTATACATATTAAAAATATTCTTTTTTATACATATATAATTATAACAAAACGAATATACAAATTTCGAAGGGTGAAGAATATATTAAAATAATCTCTACATTTTTGGAAAAATCGAAATAAAGATGAATAATAAGGCAACGAATTTAGCATATTCACATGTATATTTAATAATAAATTTATGTATATAACTTTTCTACTTAATCGAATTTAAAAAAAAAAAAAGAAAAAACATTTTAGAAAACTATGAAAATCACGAATTTACGAAATTATTATTTTTTTTTTTTTGGAAATTTTAACACTGAAACATATTTAATTAAGTTATATATATATATATATATATATATATATATATAAGTATTTACATATTTATTTTGTAGGTTTTATCATGCTATTTTCTAAAGAAATCTTACATTTAATAAAAGTATCCAAAGTAAATCTTGCCCATGAATGTTTTATCATATGAAGAAGCATAAGAAATTGTTCACGACATGATGATTCATTATAAATATAATTATATATAGCATTATAATTTTCATGCTCTTTTATTAATAATTCATCTGCAACATGACCACAACAATTCCACCATTTCTTCATTTTAATTTTGAATGGTAAATGATGCTCACGAGCTAATTTCCCACAAATATGCCATAACGAATTTTGCATTTTATTAAAATTATCTCGCAAAAGAGAATGAGTATGATGCCATATTAAATACATATCTTTCTTTTCTAATTTTTCTGGTAATTCTAATATCATTCTTTCTAATTCTTCTTCTGTAACCTTTATATTTAATTCTGAAATTTTCAATCCAAATGGTAAGGATTCACAATCAGAATCACTTGAATTTACTTGATCATTTGGCGTGTTGTCATTTTTATCTATATTTCCGGGTTTATTTATATCATCAAACTTATCACACCTTTTATTATCTGATGGTTGATTCATATTAATTTCTTTACTTTTATTTGAAAGAAATATACTTTTTTGTGATCCAGATTCCTCCATATATGCCTCAGCAAATTTTCTTGAATTTCTCTTATATAAGTATGATTCAGAAATTAAAGAAACATTGCTTAATGGTATATTCTATAAATATCATAAAAATATAATTAATAAGTATAAATTAATGCACATATATACATATATATATATATATTTTTATCATCTTTTTCTTTTTTTTTAACATACCTGAATTAATACAAGTAAAAGAAGAACAATTGATAACTTCATAAATTTACTTAAAAAAATATAACCAACAAATTTTCCACATTTAATTTTCCCTTTTCTATTACTTAAAAATAACATGCAGAAATCTTTATATGTAACATCATATTTAGTTGTATCATTAACACTCAGTCCCCTTTTGCATAACCACATAATTATATTCACTTGCTATATAAATTATATATATTAATAATACAAACATAAAATTAATAGATAAATATATATATATATATATATATATATATATATATATCCGATATGTATTCTTATATTTGTTTAAAAATATGCATTTTATTTTTTCCGTTTTATTGTTTTATTTTTGTCCTTTTTTTTTTTTCTTTTTACATAAGAAATTATAATTAAAAAATAAAAAATTACTTTACATGATTAATGTTTTACATATGAACGATCAATTTTTTTTTCTTTAAATATATATATATATATATATATATATATATATATATATATATATATATATATATATGTATATATTTATTTATTTATTTTTATACAACCAAATAAAATAAATTTTATAAAAATATATTTACCTATTGACAACTATAAATATTTTTTTTAATTTTATTTTATAAATTATATAGCCTCCAGAATTTTATAATATTACAAAAAATTATATTGAAAAAAAAATTAAAATAAAATTCAATACTTCATATGAAAATAAAATAAAACCATTTTATTTATACTTCTGACATATGAAAACCCATAAATATGAGCAAAAATTTTATTTTTTTTTTTTTTTTTTTTTATCATTTTTTTGATTCATTCATATTTATATTATTAATTAAATATAATAGCAAATGTATTTTATAATTTATATTATCATATAAAAGTTATTATATTACTACATAAATATATATATTCAAATAATGTTTTATAATATCATAAATGGTTCCACATATAGGATTATACTTATTTCATATATTAAGAGATTTCACAATTTACATTTGAAAAAAATGATCTCCCATAATTAAACATATTTTTAATTTTTCCTTTTTTTTTTTTTTTATTTCAGATTAATGTTCATATTTTAATATAAGCTATACTTTATATCATTGTTATATATCATTTTGTTTTAAAACATTTTTTTAAGACGACATAATAATTACATGCATATAAAAAAAAATATATATATATATATTTATTTATGTGGTTTTATTCTTATATGGTTATTAGTTTTCAACTTATATTAAATAATAGTGAATTTATAAATATTGTGTCCATTTTTGAATTTATGCATTCATAATATATAAATATATAAATATAATATAATCATTTATTCTTGAATTTATTTATATTATTATTTTTTCTTATAATAATTTAAAATGGGTCATATAAAGTTTTATTTACTAAAGTAAAAAACATGTGAAAATAAGAGTTAAAAGTGTATGTAAAAATAAAATAAAAAACAAAAACAAACGTAAAAATAAAATGATTCATGAAAAATATAAAAAAGAAAATCTAGTTTTTCAAATGAAAAAAAAATTAATAAATACAAATTATATATATATATATATAACTAGATATATCATATCATATGAAAAATGAAACATCTTAAAAAAATATAAAAAAAATTACATGTAACAATTATAAAATATATCCAAAAAAATTAAATAAATATAAATATAAATATATATACATATATATATATATATATATATATATATATATATATACATAAAAACAACTTTTTAAACAAATAAAGTTTAATTATGAATAATTTTATTTTATTAAATGTGTAGAATT
>LT990231.1:191083-196083 GCA_900257145.2 Plasmodium billcollinsi
ATAAATAAAAAATGATTAAATGATATTTATTAATTTCTCATGAATCTTTTATACCTATGATATATATATATATATATATATATAATTTGAACATAATGTTAACTTTATTTATTCATACAAAGAAAATATATACCATAATAATTTTAACACATATAGTATTATGTTACATATTCCTTTGCAGTTTTTATGTGAAGAAAAGTATAAGAAATATTACAAGAGAAAATAAATATAGGTGTCAAAGAATAATTGTTGAAAGAGAAGATGTTATATGGAAACAAGATTTCAAAATAACATTAAACGAAAAAAGTTATGAGAGATTAGATATACCTTTTGAAAAAAAAATACCATATTCTATATGTGCAAAAGAAATTGAAAAAGTTTATAATTTAACTGTAAGAGTAACAGAAATATGGAAACAATTATTAGAACAAATGGAAGTTAAATATTTGATTAAAACTAATCATATGAATCATAAATGGAGAGATTTTATGTGGGAAAGTAAATGGGTACTTTATTTAGAACACGTTTATAAATATATTAATGATAAATTAAATGAACCACATGTATCTATAGTTGAAAAAGAAATTTTTATTCAGAAATGGTTTATTAATACTTCTCATGATTATAATTATTTTTTAAATTTTGTTTTTGAAAGATGGAAATATAAAGTAAAAAGTATGTGCGAACAATATGAAGGTAAAAAATATCCTTCAGAAGATAATTTCTTCCAAAAAAGAATACTCAAATTTTTCAAAAAGAAATAAATATATCAAAACCTGGATAGTATCTTATAAAATCTATAAATAATAATTCAATTAATAAATATAATAAATAATCTTTTCTTTTCTTTTTTTTTTTTAATTAATTATTATAATTCATATATATAATTCATAATTCAACAAACGTAAAATATGCCATTTCTTATACCATACCATATGAAAAGAAGAATAAAAAGAAAAATATATACACTTAGTAAACAAATATAATAATATATATTCTTTTAAGCAAAAATTATATTAGAAAAATTATGAACCTATAACAACTCATCTACACAATTTATTAAACATATTATTCTTATTGTACACATAAATTTTATAAATATTTTAAAATCAAAATGTTATATATTATTTTACAAAATACTTACAACTCCATATTCCGGAATATAAAATATTTTATTACAATCGCAAAGAACTTTACACAATATAAAAAAATAACAGTTATAATATTATATATATATATATATATATATATATATATATATATAATCATAAATTTTTTTTTCTTTTTTTTTTATTCTTGTTTCATTATTTCAAAAATATAAAAATAATAATTATATAATAATACATAAATCAATATTTTTTACATAATATTTCATAAAGTTTTATATCACATTTGTTCCTTTTTATTTATTTGTTTCTTTCTTTTCTTTATATGTTTATTTATTACCTTTTTGTTTGTTTTTAATATTAAATGTTATAAATAAACCATTTATGTAATATCCATATATATATAATATATGTTGTTTCAAAAAATTAATACATTTTTATATTAATGAATTTTAACATTTATACATTTTAAATTCATTAAAAAGCATATTAACAAAAAAATTAAAAAAAAAAAAAAAAAGACAGAAAATGAAATGAAATTAAAGAATTGATTAATATAAATATTAAATTCTTTCTTAATAGAAAAAGGCAATTTTTTTTTTTCCTTTTTAATAAAAGGATATGTATATAATACTTTAAATGATAATATAATATAAAATATATATTAGTAATATGTGTAATAGAACACTTCTGTAATATATATATATATATATATATATATATATAATTTATAGTATGCAAAAAAAAGATCAAATGTAATATGTATACAATATATATATTATATATATATAATATATATTTCTGTTTACCCCATTTATAATAAATTCCCAATAATTTTATATTTAAATCCAAAGAAAAAAATGTATCCATAATATATTATATATATATATATATATTTATTTATTAAATTAATTGGTTCTTTTATTATATTTTGTTTTATTTATCTATATAGGTAGATATGGTACTTATTATTAAAAATATATTGGAGAAAGAATAATTTTTTTTGGTTACTGTATTATTGTACACCTTAAAGAGAAAAACACATAACCATTACATTTATAAAAAGTATCAGTTATCATATATATATTATATATATTAGGAAGAAAATATATTTAGTCATATAAACATGCTATTTATATAAATTCTTATATTAGAAATATGTATATATTAATATTTAATATATGTATATATTAATTTTATTATATATATTATAAGTAACAACTTTTAAAAGTTCGTAAATTAGCCTATATATTCATAAACATAATATATCTGTGATATCTTTAATTTTTTTGAGTTTTTTTTTTTTTAAACATAAGTTTTTAAGAAAGATAAATCTTTCGTATTTATATATAAAATATTATCTAGTACTTAAAAAAATTAATAAATAATAAATAATCAAAATGGAGCAAATAAAAAAGTCTTATTTAATACAACCTAAAAAAAAAAAAGTATATATAATATATACATATATATATATATATATATATATGAATACACAATTTTTTAAATATAGTTAATTCATTTTATTTTTATTAATTTAAAAAAAAATAATAATAATAATAAGGGAATGTTAAAGAAATATATTATATTAATATATATTGGTGTAATTCTAAATTGTATAACTAAAAATAATGTAGAGTCTGTTACAGAGCCCTTTTTATCACAAAACAAAGATTCTTTTGAAGAAGAAAAATATAAATATGGGGATAATTTACATTTACGGGAATCAAATATAAATACCCCTCAAACATTATCACAAAAAAATCAAGATATAAATAACTAAAAAAAAAATACAATAATAGAAATGAATAATTATTTTCCAAGTACCTTAAATGAGGAATTTCCTCATAATATTCAAATAACTAATGAAGAAAATAAAGAAGATGAACGAAATAAACAAAACAAAGATAAAATAAATATAGTAAGTAATAAACTATCGGGAAGAAATCAACAACAGAATAATTATATTCCAAAATCAATACAAAAACCAGAGAATTACGTCAAAAAACAAAGCAATAAACTTCGACGTAGTTATCCAGAAGCATTTGAAATATATTTTGGATCCATAGAAGAACCTATGGATGATGAAACGGATTATAGCACCGATGATTTAGAAGATCAACTATGTTATGGTTATGACGGAGTACAACATGATATTGATGAAACAGATTTTTATATAGAAGATATATCAGAATATAGTGATTTTATGAATAAAATAAAATATGAGAATACACAAATTGATAATAACAAAGGAACAAAAAAACTACAAATACTATGTACAAGAACAAAAAGAACAGAGATAAGAAATGTTCTAGTAAAAGGAGAACAAAACAAAATTATAAATATAAGAAGAAAAACAAAAATATAGAAAATCATATACCTCAAAGAATTTATAAACAAGAAAAAATTGAGATATTAGATCATAATGGAAAAGAAATGAAATATCACAAAAATATTAAAGAAGAAAAGGTTGTGAAAGAGCAAGAAAAAGGGGGGAATAGAAAAAACTGATATTATTAAAATAACAGAAATAAAAATAAGAAAAGAAGAAAGAGAAACAAAAGATGAAAAAGAAAAAAACGTTCAACAGATAGTAAAAGATGTACAATTAATAAAAGTTGAGGAAGTAATAAATGATAAAAAAGTAGTAAAAGTTGGGGAAGAAACGAAAGACGACGAAGAAGCAAACAAAGAAGAAGAAACAGAAGTAGACGAAAAAAAAGATAAAGAAGAAGATGAAGAGGGAACAGATGAGGAAGAAGACAAAGAAGACAAAGAAGACAAAGAAGACAAAGAAGACAAAAAAGACAAAGAAGACAAAGAAGACAAAGAAGACAAAGAAGACAAAGAAGACAAAGAAGACGAAGAGGGATCATATGATGAAGAAGAAAAAGAAGAAGACAAAGAAGAAGATAAAGAAGAAGATAAAGAAGACACAGCTGAAAAGAAAAAAAAAGAAAAACATGATAAACATGTAAGAAGAAGAAAAAATAAAATGAAAGATCATGATTATAATGAAAGTTTGAAAACGAAATATTATTATCCACATGATATGGCATTTGAACAACAACAATATCATCAACTACATCATATTATAAAACAAAAGAAAAATCATCACACACACTGTATATCAAAGAAACAACCATATAATAATGTCCATTATGTCTTAAAAGAGGAACATCGACCCAAAACTCATAACCATGTAAAAGAACATCAACGTAATATTAAACACCTTGTTGTAAAGGGACAAGAACCACAAGATGATATACATAACAATACAAAAGAACATAAGAATTTAAAAAATACAACCTCTCTAAAAGAATCCGCAAATCATATAAATCATAATTCATTAGAAGAACAAATTCAACATGTATATAATAACTCTCCTGAAAAAACCTGCAAGTCTTACAAATAATATTTCATTAGAATAACAAAATAGTTATAAATATAATGTTAATATACAAGATCGACATGATCCTGTATATTATAAATATGAATATTTGTTAAAAAGAGATAAAGCTTTGTTTACAATTATCAATAACATTTGTGAACTGGAATTTAATTCTACAAAAAACTATTTAATGAAAATAATTAATAACCAGGAATTAAAACATAATTCATTAAATGATAATGAATACATATTAGAAGAAATAACTAAAACTAAAAATAATTTTATTCCTTTTAAATTACCATTAGAAATTAAAGTATCAATGGATCTTCGTATAAGTGAACGTTTAAGTGCCTTTATTTTTGATAAAAATATTACAGCTTATTATATAAAAAAGTTAAAAGATTTATTTGAATTAGAAAAGGAGGCATCAAAAAATTATTATTATTATGTAAAATGTCAAAAAACGCTTGATGATAAAAAAACGTTTAGTTAACAATTTAGAT
>LT990231.1:203583-231083 GCA_900257145.2 Plasmodium billcollinsi
TTTATTTTTTCGTCATGTATTTCCCCTATTTTTTCATTATATTTTTCTTCTATTTCTACGTCATTTTTTTTTGGTTCTTCTTCATATATTTCTTTTACCTCGTCAAAAAAAAATTCTCCAATTTTTTCTTCTACCTCATCAAAAAAATTTTCTCTCATTTTTTCATCAAAATTTTCTACCACTGCTTCGTAGTTCTCATCTATTTCGTCAAAATTTTTTCGTGGTAGTTCATCTTCGTATTTTATCCCTGTCTCTACGAAATATGCCTTTTCTTCTACATCAAACTTTTCTTCTACATCACAATTTTCTTCTACATCAAACTTTTCTTCTACATCACAATTTTCTTCTACATCAAACTTTTCTTCTACATCAAACTTTTCTTCTACATCACAATTTTCTTCTACATCACAATTTTCTTCTATATCAAACTTTTCTTCTACATCACTATTTTCTTCTACATCAAACTTTTCTTCTACATCACAATTTTCTTCTACATCAAACTTTTCTTCTACATCACAATTTTCTTCTACATCACAATTTTCTTCTATATCAAACTTTTCTTCTACATCACTATTTTCTTCTACATCAAACTTTTCTTCTACATCAAACTTTCCTTCTACATCAAACTTTTCTTCTACATCAAACTTTTCTTCTACATCAAACTTTTCTTCTACCCCACTATCAATAATTTCTCCCATCCTTCTATCATTAATTTCATCCAAATTTTTATATTTGTCATCCCAAAAAAAAACATTATTTTCAAAAAATTGACTTGATTCGTCTACACCTTTCTTATCATAATTTTCATTTTCATATGCATTCTTAGATTCATACCTTTCGTTCTTTTCAAAAACATTATGCTCATCAAATTTTTTATTTAACCAAATATTTTCTGACATATCACAATTTTGAAAAAAACTCTCTCTTTCTTTTGAAAAATTCGAGAAAGGAGGATCCTCAAAAATTATATTTTCGAGATTCTTTTTATTACTATCGAATACATTCTCATATTTTTCATTTACATTATCTTCTTCCTTATTAAATGAACCAGGTATAATAAAATTAAATTCATCATGATTAATTTTATCCATATCCTCAAAATTGTTATATAGTATATCCTCATTTATTGTTGTAGGTTCACAATCCTTTGAATAAACTGTTTCTAATATATCCGAAAGATTATTCTTTTCATTATTATTATTAACACAAAAATTTTCACATTTATTACTTTCCATTTTCCTATTTATAAATGATATGTCTTTATCTTGTGATAATATATTATTTTCACTTATAAGAAACGTATTATTTATAAAAAAGGTATCATCCTTATTATTATTTAACAATTCCTTATCACTCATTTGATTATTTAAATTATATACATTCTGCTCATTATTATCATGTTTTATATTTTCAAATGTAGTAGATTTATCTACTACAACATCAATTTCATTTTCCCCAAAATTCTTATTATAATTTTTTTTCAACATGAACAAATCATTTGATATTACATCATATTTATTATCATTTTCTTCACAAATATTCAAATTATCGTTAAATAAATTATCATTATGAATTATATCACTTAATGTATTAAAATTTTTTTTATCTATTATTGTATCACATATGTTAATATTATCAGTATGGTTCATTAACCCTTCTTCATTTACGTTTTTCTCATTTTCAAAAGAGGTGTTAAATTGAAAGAAGCTAAAATTATTCTGATCTATTTTAAAAAACTCATCTGTAATATCATCGAAATTTTCCATATGTGAATCATTTACACACATGTTACTATTGTTAGAATGTATTATATTATTATTATTTGATGGATACATATTATAATTTGTACAAACATTTTTATCACTAGAATGAATGATATTATTATTTAATGAAGTTATATCATTAATCGTAGAAACATTTTTATCATTTAATATATATCTTTTTTCATTTATAAAATCAGTTTCTTTCATATTACATTGATCTTCTTTTATTTCATTCAATTTATTTATCTCTTTATCATCAAATACAAAGAAAAAATTATCCTCCTCATTTTTAAAAACGTCATTATTCTTTTTATATTCTTCAACTTTTTTCTTTTCATGTAAATTTAATGTTACATCCTTTTTTTCCACATCTGCATTTTTCTCCTTTAATATATCATCAAATTTTCTTGACGAAGCAGTCAGTTTATTATACAAAAAAAACATAGTCCTTCTAAAACTAAATAATTATAATAAATATATGTGTTCATATATATATATATATATATATATATATATATGTGCAAATATAAATGTTCAAATATTTCTACATAATATTGCCCTCACCAAACACTATTCTCTTAACATATTATTTGTTCAATTTCTTAAAAACAAATTAAAATAATACTACTAATATTGTTATAATAACATGTGTATATGTAGATATGGAAAATATTATTAAAGCATTACATTTCTTTCTTTTCTTTTCATTACATCATTATAAAAAACAAAAAAAAAATAAACGTAAATATAAACATAAATATAGATAAATAAATAAATAAATATATATATATATATATATATATATATATATATTTTATTACAATAATAATACACAGGTATTATTTTCATTCACTTTCAATATGCAATTTAACAATAATAATACTGTAAAGAATATGAACTTTTTAGAATTTTATAAATAAACAAATAAATAAGAAAAAATAAAATAAAAAAATAATAATAAAGAGAATATTTTTATATTATAATCCTCTTCTTAAACAAATAGTTCATATATATATATATATATATACATATTATGTATAAAAATTGACAATTTTTTAAAACACGAAATTATTACATATTTTATAATATAAATATTGTCAAATAAATGAACAAAAAAAACGTCCAATTTTGAAAAATCATTTTATTTACATTTAAAAAATTTTGTTCCTTTAATAAGTGTTCAAAAAATTATATTACATTTCCTTTTTTCATTTTTTTTGGTAGATGGTAATAAAATATATATATATATATATTAACCCTAAAAGGTTATATTATAATATATATATTATATACGTATATATAATATATAATATATACTTATGAGAACCCAAAACAAAATTTCCTACTTATGTAATATTTTATTCATATCACATATTATGTGAAAAATATTTTTTCAGTTATTCCTAATTATATATATATATATATATATATATATATATATATTTATTCGTGGAAATTTTTTTAAAACAATAAAAAAAATGTAAGCTATAAAGCTTAAAAGCTTATTTGTGATTTTATATAAAATATAATGAAAACATATATATATTTTATGTATACAATTTCACACCAATTCATACATTTTCCTTTTTTTTTTTTTTTTTTTTTTTTTTTAACAAAATGATAAGGGTTAATATATATTACTAATACATACACATATAGTACTAAGCCATACAACACAAACTTTTATGAAGAAAAAAATATATATAACAAATAAAGAAGACTAAGAAAAGAATATATATATATATATATAAATCAAAAACTCATTAATTCTAAAAAATATAAAATAAAAAATGGTAATCATATATTATAGTGGAAACATATGAATATGTATACAATATTATTTAATATATGTAAATATATTCTTAATATATTAAACTCAAGTTATATAATTAAATGAATAAATATGTAAGATACTATAATCTTTAATATTTCCTTAAATTTTTTTTGAAATTTTTAATGTACATCTTTTATTTTATTTCTTTAATATTTCATTTGCCTTTATATATTATAAAAAATATATTTCAGTATATAATATAAATTAAAAACATGTAAAACGGATGTACTAACATATTTATATAGGAAAAAAATAAATAAATAAATAAATAGTATACATATATAATATATATATATATATATATATATATGTTGGAAATAATATTTTGAAAATATGTAATAGTGTACACATATATATGTATATATGCCATTTATATTTTAAAAAATAAAAAGGTGTATATTTTTTTTTAATTAATTCATTTAAATATACACAATATATATATATATATATATATATATTTATATATTTATATGCGTGTGCGACTATTATGCCATATTAATCGTCTTTCGGATTCTACAAAATGGTTCACCTAAGTAAAAGAAATAATATTAAAAGCTTTTTAAATTATTGCAAAGTAAAATATTTGAACCCTTTACTAATTAATAAAAATGAAGACATAGTAAAAGAAACCAGCATTTTAAAAAATAACAACTTGTATAGTAGAAAGGAGTCAAATATTTTTATAGAAATATTAAAATCATCGTTTATAAAATTTAGAGGACAGCAGATAAAGGAAGAAACAAATAACCATAATAATATTATTAATAATAGTAGTCGCAATAATAATCATAATATTTATCACGATACAAAAAAAAAAAAAAAAAAACAATACGAAGAAAAACATAATGTATTTCATACAGAAAATATGCATAAAGACGTTTTATTATGTATGGATGTTTTACAATATGAAGAAGATAAAGTAAATCGTGAATTACATTTATTACATTCTTATTTTAATAAAGAAAGAACAAATATTGATCCTTATACCTTATGTGAAAGTAAAATAAAAAATATCGATGAATATATATATAATATTATTAAAACCAATTATAAAAACATTGATGAATTTATTACATATATTTATTTATATAAAGGAAAAAGATTTAGGGTTATCTTAAGTATCCTATTAAAAAATATATTACACCATATAGATAATGTTTCAAAAATTAAAACGAATTTTAAAAATAGAAATATCCAAAGAAACTTTTTCAAATCAAATAAACTCTCTTCCAATTATTTATCAAATAAATTAAAACTATACAACTTAAAAGTAACACAAAAAAAAAATATATGTGAAAAAACAGTCTTAGACAATCAATGTAAAATTATAGCTGCTTCAGAAATTATACATATGGGTTCTCTTTTGCATGATGATGTTATAGATGAATCAAATAAAAGAAGAGGTGTCATAGCATTACATAAAAAATTTGGAAATAAAATTTCAATATTATCAGGGGATTATCTCTTAGCACGTGCTAGTTCTATTTTTGCTGGTACGGGTTCACCAAAAATTTGTAGACGTTTTTCTTATGTTGTCGAAAGTTTAATAAAAGGAGAATTTTTACAAACAAATTTAAAATTTAACAATGTTGAAGAAGCACTAAAAATGTATTTAATTAAATCATATCATAAAACAGCTTCTCTTTTTTCTCATTTATTTGCATGTATAGCCATTTTATCATTTAAAAATGATACTATTATACAATTATGTTTTAATTTAGGATTACACATAGGTATGGCTTTTCAATTATATGATGATTATTTAGATTATAAAATTGATGACAACACAAACAAACCCATATTAAATGATTTAAAAAATAATATTAAAACTGCTCCCTTATTATTTTCCTATAATTATAACCCTCAAGTTATTTTACAATTAATTAATAAAAATTCATATACAAATAATGATATAGAAAATATTTTATATTATATCTACAATTCTAATAGTATGAAAAAAAATGAATTGTGTTCATTATTACATATAAAAAAGGCATCTGAAATTTTATACTCCTTAATATCTCATTGTAATAAAGCTAGTACAAATAAAAACAATACCAAACATAATGATATAAAACAAAGTAGCGAGGCGTTAATTAATTTAATCTTAAACGTTTTAACAAGAAACGTCAAATGATAAAAGAATAAAGAAAACATATATATAAATAAATATATATATATATATATATATATTTATTTATTTATTTTAATAATTAATATAAAAGATTATTTTAATTTTTATTTAATAATATATACAATATCAAATATATATATATATTATAATATTATTAAGCATCTTCAATAGTGTGTTATTTGAAAAACTTAATAATATGTACACATATCTTATATATATATATATATATATATATTTGTTAATTAGTTTGAAAAAATAAAAAAGCAATTTATAATATTTAATCCATTTATTTATATGTTTTATCAATTTATTGTTACTACATATTTGTTATATATATTATTTTTTTGTCTTTTTCACACTTTTCATATTATTATGTATAAAAAGATTTTCTATTATTTCATATACACACCACATTCTTTTTCTCTTTTTTAAATTTTATTCTTTTATTGTATTATTTGTGGCCCTTACAACTACAATAAAATAAATATAAACAAATAAATAAATATAAAAAAAAAAAAAAAATTTTAAATATAAATATTTATTTTCTTTTTTACCAAATATTAAATTTAGTATAATTCCTTTTACTCTCTTTCCAAAATACATTTTCCTCCTCTTCATTATATATTTCTATTTCTATATTTCTCTTGGTTTTATCAATAAAATGCATATTGTTACAAATTACGTAATATAGTTTCATAAAATGTAAAACCTCTTCCCTTGAATGTAATAAAACATAAGCTTCATTCTTTAATAAATCTACATGTATTAAACAGATCTGAACTATACATTAATATAAATAAATAAATAAAAAAATATACATATGTATATATATATATATATATATATATATATATATATATATATATATATATCTGTATACATGTTAATATATTTTAAAAAATAATAATAATGTAATTAATGGACATATATATAATAATATTCATACCTAAATGACCCACGAAATTTATTACTTCACTTTTTTTGTCAAAACAGGATATATTTTTCATTCTTATTAAACAACCTGTAGCTACAAAAATAAAAATTAAAATATTATAATAAAAATAAATTTTACATATTATCCATTTTTTAAAAATTCAAGGTTCATTTTTATATAATGCACATATTAAATTTTATAAGACAAATATATACTCTTCAGAAAAAAATTTACTACCCTAAATTTTTTTTTGGTTTAATTTGATAGCATAAATGAATGATTCCTATTTACACATACCTTCAGTTGGTAATAAACGAAATATATCACTTCCCATTTAAGCAATATGAAGTAATATATTTTACAATCATACATACATACATACATATATATATATATATATATATATAGGAAAAAATATGTTACTCTCTTTGAATTTCCAATAATTAAATGTAATATAAGAATCATATACACACAACACAATTACATATATATCAAAAAAAAAAAAAAAAAAAAAAATATTTTTCTTGCTATACAAGATTTAACATAATTATAAACATTTTCATTTGGTTAAATATTAAAAGAGAAATAGTTGATTACTTGTAATTTTTTTTTTCTTTTTTTTTTTTTGGAAAAAAAAACATACATCCAAAATTTTGAATTACATATATATATATATATATATATATATATATATATTTTACAATAAGTAATCAAAAAAAAAATTAATAAATTATCATCGTTTTAGAGATAATTATATAAAATCAAAACAATGAAAAAATTAAATTAAGAAAAATAAATTTATGTATATATTAATATATATATATATATTTATTTATTTATTTAGTTAATTTATCATGATATAAATATGAACATGCTAAAAGAATGTAAACATTGGGTTTTATGCAAATTTTCTCACTTCATTCAAGTAAACAACAAAAAATTAAAAAAATAAAAAAATAAAGATAAAGATAGAAATAGAGATAAAAATAAAAATAAATATGCATAATATATTTATAAATTTACGCATACACTTATAATAATCATTATTATTTCATTTTTAAATGTAGATTTTTTATTTCTTCTATCTATTTAGTGGTTGTCTTATAATATATTTTGAAAGTAAATAAAAAGAAGCCATCGTGCAAAGCAAAGATATTTTGCCATTTACAATATATATATATATATATATATATATATATATGTATGTATTTATTTATTCATACATATTTGTTTACTTATTATTTTACTCTTTTCACCTGCGCAGCTCATTTCATATTAGATCAATATTATAGAATCCCATATATAAGGTATGACTCTCTTTTATTATATACATTTATAAACTAGTATCACTTTCCCGTATTACATATTATATTAACTTACATATATATCTACCATTTGTATTTTAGATTTTTTTGTATATTCCTTTTTATTTTTGGAATAACATCATTCTTTTTATGTTCATTAAGTAACCCAGGTAAATCCTTTTAGGCACATATTTTATTTATTCTTTTTATTTTTAATAATTAATTGTTATAATATTCAAAAAAAAAAAAAATCCAAAAAAATAATTAATTACAGGAAAAATCTCTTTGAATGATCTAGATAAACACTTGCAATATTATTCATACGATGAAACAATATTTTACGCCAACACTAAATGTAAAACGTGTAATATTATAAAGTAAGAGAAAAAAAAAATAATAAATAAAATAATAAAATGAAATAAAATAAAATAAAATAAATAAAATCTTACATAAATATTATTATTTATCCTACTTAATTTAAATTTTTCACCTTACTCTCAAACATATATATATATATATATATATATATATATATATATATATATATAATATAATATAATTCATTTTTGTTCCTTTTTTTATATTTTTATTTTAACCCTATAAGACCTGCTAGAAGTAAACACTGTTCATATTGTTCTTCTTGTATATCCAGATATGACCATCATTGTTTCTTATTGAATAATTGTATAGGAGGTTACAATAATATGTACTATTTATTTTTTCTTCATATACATATTATTATAACCTTTTATTCATCATATATAAGTAATTTAATATACACACACAAAATAAAATAAAAAAATAACACAACAGAACAAAACAAAACAGAACGTTATATTAAAATTATAATGTCCAATAGATTGATTTTTTTTTTTTTTTTTTTCTATAGCTTTCTTTACATTATATAGTATAATAATGTATGAACATCTTTTAGAAGGTAAAAATGGAAAGAGAACTATATTAATAAAATGAAATAAAGAAAATATAAAATGCCATTATTATTTTCTTTTAATTATATATGAACACATAAATATATTTAAACACATATACATATATATATATTATTTTTTTCAATTCAGGAACTTTTATAAACCAAGTAACCAACGAGGTGATACCCTTCTCCTATCTTACCATTGTTAATGTAAAAATATGAAAGAATAAATAAATAAATATATATATATATATATATATATATATATATATATTTATATATTTATAATAAATAGTACATATTAATATATTATATATTATATATTTATTTTTGTTTTTCTTTCCTTCTTTGTATAGTATCTCTTTTACAAATGTAGTGGTACTTTTTCCCTATTCGTCATATCCATTTTTTCATTTTTTTGTTTAGTTTTCTATTTTTTGAATATTATCTATTTCAGCCTTTTCATTAATATCACGCAAAATGAATTAACTAAATATAGAAAACTGGAAAATAATTCTGGTCAAATAAATACCGAATTTTACAATAAAGGTGATCATCCTAAATTTATATGAATATACACATACATACATATATATGCAATATTTATTATGTACATACATATGTCACATAATTCGAATGTGTTAAATTTTTTTTTTTTTTTTATTCCTACTACGTTCCATTATATAGGTTTTATAAAAAATGTAAAGGACTTACTTTTTTACAAAAAAAATATTAAAAACTTTATTAAAAAGAAATTATAACATATTTATGAATATCAAAAAATCCCTATTTAATGAAAAATAAGAAATTTATAGTTTTTCCAATTCAAAAAAAAAAAAAAAAAATCAAAAAAATGAAAAAAATCAAAAAATCAAAAAAATAGAAGAAATCAAAAAAATAAAGGAAATCAAAAAAATCAAAAAAACAAAAAAATTAAAAAAAATTAAAAAATTTGACAAAATGTTATATATATATATATATATATATATACATGTATGTATGATTATATGTATGATTGTATGTATGATTGTATGATTGTATGATTGTATGATTGTATGATTGTATGTATGTACGTATGTATTTCCAAATAGTTACATATAATTTCCGTTATTTTACCTTTTCCATGCTTCATAATTTATTTAACATTTTTAATTTTATGTTATAATTAAAAAAATACACTTTTATGAACAAACGTTTTATTTACATTTTCATCGACAATTTCATTAAAAATATTTCGTACACTCTTTTTTCCATTAAAATTTGGTTTATCTGAATTTATATAATTTTTCATAACACTATATGTACTATTTGCCTCATTCGTAAGAAGACTTTTATTTTGATTTCTATTATGGTGAATTGAATTCGCAATATATATGTTTTGATTATATGAATTTAATCTATTTATATTATCATTATACTTAGGTTTATTTAAATTTTCATAATGATTATATATAATATTAATACTATTTTTATTTGTATTATTCATTATATTATTTATTTTTCTTTGTTTTACATCATCAATTATTTTATTTTTATATTTTGAATCTCTATTTTGCGCAAAATTAGTTAACCTATTAATTATAGTATTATGATCAGTTATCAATTTCTTATTTTTGTTTTTATTATTATCTAATAAAATAGGATCCATTAAATATTGTTCATTTTGTTCATTATACCCATCTGAAAAATTATCTAATTCTTTACTTATATCATCATATTTTTCTATAAATACATTTTGATTTATTTCTTTCATTAATTTTTTTACCCTTTTTAATTTCCTTACACATTCTTGATATTTATATAATAATAAATTATAATCTCTATTTAAGGTATCTTTAGAATGTTTTTCATAATTTATTTCTTTTCTTAGATCAGCTATTGTTTTTAATTGTATATGTTCTTTACTAAAATGCAATATGTCCATTGTTAACATTTTTTCTTTTTTACTTTTTAATTTACTTTTAAAATATATTAAATTTTCTTGACTCTTTCTTTCTAATAAGAAATGAACCATCTCTTTTTTTACATCACTCGATCTTTCAAAATAATGTTGAAATAAAAACCAACATTCATCATATTTTTCATTTCTCATATTATTATGTACACTTATTATATAATCTCTCAAGTTATTTAACAGGGTAATATATTTTAGAATAAAAAATTTTATTTCTTCTGGGATATACATTCGTTTCCAAACATTTTTATGAATCTTTTCAAATAATATTACATATTCATCATTTAAAAATAAAAATTTTATTATTTCATTTAATATAATACATAAAACTATTGTAACCTTCTCATCATAACCATTACCATAATAACCATTACCATAATAACCATTACCATAATAACCATCACCATAAGAACCATCACCATAAAAACCATCACAATTATTCTTATTACTATTATTATTTTGATTTTCATTTTTATTAGATATATTTTCTATTTTTGAAGAAACCATTTCTTCTTTACATAAATCTTCTCTTAACCCATAATACCTTGAATAATTATACAATCCAATTATTTTATTATTACTTTTTATATTTTCATTTTCATAAATTATTTTCATACATCGAAATTTATTTTCTTCTAATAGATTAATATACTTTGATAAATGAGAAACATTCTTCTCTTCTATATTCCTAACAAACATCTCTTCATATTTATCTTCATTCGTTTTTATATTTTCATTTGTTTTTATATTTTCATTTGTTCTTATATTTTCATTTGATATATTTCCATATATATTAACATTATCAACTAACTGCGGAACACCTAATTTAGATTCATCACTCTTATTCTTGTATCTATTAGCACATTGACTAGTCAAATTAATTATTTTTTCTTCATTTTCTTTATTTGTTCTTTCTAATAAATTTAATTGTTCTTGTATATGTTTCATATTTATATCATAACTATTTTTCTCATTTAATTCATTACTATATAATAAAGTAATTTTATTTATTTCTCCTTTTAATCGTATGATCTCTTCATTTAATTCAAATATTTGTTTTAAATAATTCGCAATTCCTTCTATTTTATTATCTACTAAATTTATTTCATTATCATTTCTATCCAAATTTGAATCAATAATTTTATTAGTAACATTTATATTTAATAATGGATCATATTTCTTATTTATCTCATCACATTGAGAACATTTTTCATAATATTTAATATTAATTTCTTCATATTTAACATTAATTTCTTCATATTTTACCTTAATTTCTTCATATTTAACTTTAATTTGCTCATATTTAAGAGATGTTTCTTTATATGTAAGAGATATTTCTTCATATTTTACACAAATATCTCCATACTTAATTTTCATTTCATTATATATAATAGACATATCTTCATTCTTTTTCTTTAAATTATCAATTTCATTTAAATTCTTTTTTTTCTCTTCTTCTCTATATTTTATTTCTTTTTCCATATCATCAATTTTACTTTTCATTTTCTTTATATTATCTTCATTTTCATCTAATTTCATCATAAGATTATTTTCTTTCATATCAAATTTGTTATTTAAATCATTTGAATATGTAATTAATTCAATATTTTCATTATTTAATTTTTCCACTTCTTCATTTAATTCATCTATTTGTTTATTACATTTTGTTAATTGTTTATTTAATTTTTCTATTTCTTTTTTTTGTTTTTCAACATCCTTTTTTAATTTCTTCTTTCCTTGATCTACTAAATTTAATTTATTATTTTCTTCAATTAATTCATTTTTCTTATTATTAAGTTCCATAATCTCAGTAGTTAAAGAACATATTTCATTTTTTAGTTCAACTAAATTAGATCTGCTCTTATTTATTTCTTCATCATAATCTAAAATGTTTTCTTCTATATTATATACACACATTCCTTCATTTATTGTTAAAGAATTTATGTCAATTTTTGATAATAAATTCTCATTTTGTAATAACGGATCTTTTTTTAAATTACATAAAATTGTTTTATATTTTAAAACTTCTTCTTTTAAAATTCTTATTTCATCATCTTTTTTTTTTAAATCCTTTTCTTCATTTTTTTCGAAATTTATTTGATTTTCTTTATCTTTTAATTTCTCTTTAGATTTATCTTTAATAAGAATCCAACTTTTCTTTTTTTGATCTCCTTGTGCATTAATTTGTTTTTTATATACTAATATTTCATCTTGTAACTTTTTTATTTCATTATTCAGTTCTTTTATTTTTTTATTCTTTTCTTCAATTTCTTTATCTTTTGATAATAAATCTTTTTCATGTTTTTTTTTTAATTCATTGCTTTTATCTTCTATTGTATTTTTAAAAAACTTTTCTTTACTTTTTAAAATATTAAAGGAGGAATGTCTTTTATGTTCCTTTTCTTCTACTTCTTTTTTCAAACTTTTGTTATTATTTATATATTCTTCAATTCTTCTTATAATATCTTCATTTTCTATATCATCACAACATTCAATGTTAATTATCATACAAATACTTTTTATTAGTTTAATATATTTCTCATATAAATCTGAATATTTATTATCTTTCTGACATTTTAATTCTTCCATTTCTGTTAATAATATTTGTTCCTTTTCATGAGCTTTGATATGTGCACAATTAATTTCTTTATCGAATTCTTTTTTTTTTTCATCCAATGTAAATTTTAATCTTTCGACTTCTTCATTATATTCATTCATTACTTCTTTTATTTTTATTTCATTTTTACTATTGATTTGATTTATCTTATCTTCATTTTGTTCCTTTAACGTATTCATTTTATCTTCATATTCTTCCTTTAACGTATTCATTTTATCTTCATTTTGTTCATTCAACGTATTAATTTTATCTTCATTTTGTTCATTCAACTTATTCATCTTATCTTCATATTCTTCCTTTAACGTATTAATTTTATCTTCATTTTGTTCATTCAACTTATTCATCTTATCTTCATATTCTTCCTTTAACGTATTAATTTTATCTTCATTTTGTTCATTCAACTTATTCATCTTATCTTCATTTTGTTCCTTTAACGTATTAATTTTATCTTCATTTTGTTCCTTTAACGTATTAATTTTATCTTCATATTCTTCCTTTAACGCATTAATTTTATCTTCATTCTTATCATTCATCTCCCTTATCTTTACATCACAATCATCTTTCAACTCAGCCAAATTCTTATCATGTTCTTCCTTCATCATTTTCATTTCACATTTCTTCAAACTTAATTTCCTTTTTAAATCACACACCTCTTCATCATTGTTTAAAATATTTTCAGAACTTTTTATATTCCCCCTTAAGAGTTCTATCTCTTGTTGATGCTTATTCTCCTGTTCCAACATTTTATTTTCCTTCTCTTCCATTTTTACTGATAACAAATCAATTTGATTACTTAAATCTACAATTTGATTATTTAAAAAAACTTTTTCATTTTTTAAATCCATAATTTGAGCATTCAACTCACTAATTTTACTATTTAATGTACCCTTTTCATTATTTAATTTATCTATTTGTTCATTTAACAAGTGTACATCATTTTTTAAAGTATTTATTGTTGTATTCATTGTTTTTATATTATCATTTAACATGTGTATATCATTATTTAACATATTTATTTCATTTGTATAATTATTTTGTAAATCCATATATTCTTTATTAGTTTCTTCTAATTTTCCATTCAAATTATTTATTTCTTCTATATAAGTATTTTTATATTGATTAAATTCCTTCTCTTTTTTGCTTAATTCGATTGTTATACTCTCCATTTGTGCATTATATTTTTCCTGCAATTTGTCTAACTCTTTTTGTTTTATGTCAAGCATTTCTTGTAACTCTTGGGTTTCTATTTTGGTTATTTTTACAGATTCTTTTAATTCTTCTTTCAATCCATGAATTTCTTCTTTATGATTTTTATTAAACGCAAGAATTTGTTTCTCCTTTTCATTTAACTGATTTATTAAATTATTTATTTCATCTTTAGATACATTTTCTATATCTTTTAATTCTTTCTCTTTTTTTTCTAATTCATTTTTAAGATTCTTTATTTCACATTTATATACTTTTAATTGATTATTATTTTTTACAAAACTATTTTTTAAATCTTTTAATTGATCTTCCATATGAAGAAAATTATGTTCTCTTTTTTCAATATCCATTTCTCTTACTTTAATTGAATGAACTTTTTCTAAAACTGAAATCTTTTCATCTTTTAATTCTTTTATTAATATATCATATTCCTTTTCCTTTTCTTTTTCTTGTTTATTTAATAAATCAATTTGTTTATTTTTTTCTTCTAATTCATATTCTAATAATTTATATTCTTTTTCTTTTTCAATAATATTATCATTCAAGGAATTAATAGTTTCATTCTTTTCCTTAACACATCCTTTTAATTCTTTTAGTATATTTTCTTTTGATAACAATTTTTTATTTAAATTTTCTAAATCTTCTTTTTTTTCTTTTATTTCTATTCTTAGCTTTTCTAAATATTTTTTAATATCTATAATTTCTATAGAAATGGTTTCTCTTTCTTTATTTTTTTCTAAATACTCTTTTTCTATATTATAAAATGTTTCTTCCTTTTTTATTATATTCTTTTCTTTTTCATTCATTTTCTTTTCTCGTTTATTAATATCTAATTCTTTTTCTTGTAAAAGATTTTCTTTTTCATTTAGCATATCAATTTTTTGTTTAACAAAATCTTCTTTTTCTTTTAATTTATTTTCATAATCACTATTATCAATATTCTTTTCCTTAACTTCTTTTAATTCTTTTTCTAATTCTTCAATTTTACTTTCGTAATTTACGATTTTGTTCGACAACGAACTAATGGACTTTAATGTATCCTTAAGCTGATTTTCTAGCTCATTGTTTTTATGTATATTTTTTGATATTTCATCGCTATAATTATTAAAATTATTAAAATTATTATTATTATTATTATTATTATTATTATTATTATTATTATTATTATTATTTATTGTGTCCTCATTGATATTATCATCTAATAAATTATCATTTTTATATTTAGTTTTACTTTTTCCTTTAGTTTCTATTATTTTTTTATACCACGAATCACTTTTTTCCCTCTTTGCATTATTTTCATTATCTTCCTCATTAAAAGATTCTTTGCTTACTTTATCTGAACTAGTTTCTTTTTTCTTTTTCTTATTTTTGAACGTGAATACCATATCGAGCACAGTGTGTGGTATTACAAAGAGGAGAACCTCGCACTAACCATATGGTAAATATAAAACCTTTTACAATATATAAATATATACATATATACATATATATATATATATATATATATTATATTCAATATAACATGAGCCCTTACCCTAACATACTTAAACGTTTACAGACAAAATGCATATATATTATGTAGACCAAAAGAAAAAAATAAAAATTAAAATTAAAATAAATATATACATATATATATATATATATATATAATTCAATAAATAATATGTAGTAATCAAGCATTAATGTCTTAATTCGGGTTGGTTATATTATAATAAATTATATGCAGAAGAAAAAAAAAAAATTAAAACAAAATGAAATAATCAAATACATATAATGAATTTATATTTATCATTTCTAACTTCAAAACTGTTATAATTTTATGTTAACAATAAATAAAATATATATATATATATATATAATAATAATAATAATAATAAAATTATTATAATATAATATATATAATATATAATATATAATAATAATATATTTAAGCAATCAAATATTACAATTTCAAAAGTCACAATTAATGACGAGAAGAAGTGAATAACAATTTCTTTTAATTTATTAATACGTACATTACAACAGTTCATAATACATAAATAAGAATAAATATATTAATATAAATATAAATATATATATATATATATATATATATATATTATATTATATATTATATTATTTATTTATGTGTAATTTTTTCTTTTAATCAAATTCTAAGGAAGAAAGGGAAATAATATATATATATATATATATATATAAATATATTTGTTTAAAAAAAAAAAAAATTATCAATAAATGAATTATTACGAAAAAGTTCTATAATCACTTTTATATAATCTTTAAAAAGGAAAATAAAATAATTCTTATAATATGTAGGTATTACATATATATATATATATATATATATATATTCATATTTATTTATTTATTTATTTATTCATTCATTTATTTTATAATTAATAAAAAAAAAAAAAAAAAAAACATGGAAAATTACACATGCTCTATAATATTTATAAAAGAATTATTAATTGAAAAAAATAAGAAAAATAAACATAATAGAAAAATATTTATAATATATATTTATAAAAAAAAAAAAAAAAAAATTATATTGATTTGACAAAAGAAATATATTATATATATATATATATATTATACTATATATTTACCAAAACATGTATAGTTTCAACAAAATAATCGGAATTTAATTAAACAAAATTTAAAAGCCTTTTTATTTCAAATAAAAGAATAAATTAATTGCACTTGTAAAAATATTATTTATTTATATATAATGGGAATATACAAATGTGTGTAACCAAAAAAAAAAAAAAAAAAAAAACATAATAAAGTAAAATCTATATGTGTAAATAAAAATAATTTAACAAACCTTAATAAAAATATTTTCTATCATTTGTAGTATAAAAAAATATCCCTCATATATTCTAACAATATTAAAGAGGTATAAAAATTATAATATATACATATATATATATATTTTTTTTTTTTTTTTCTTTTTTTTTTATATAACCTCCATATAATAAATTGGTTCATGTAAAATAATTTGAATGTATATAGATATACAAAAATAAATTAATATAAAGTTAACAATTAATTAAAACAAAAATTTTCAAATATAATATTAATAATTGCAAAAAATAGAATAATATGAAAAATATATATATATATATATATATATATATACAAATGTGTCTATTAATAATAACATAATGTTTATGTGTAAAACATGAATTCACAAAAAAAAATAAAATAAAATAAAATAAAATATATATATAAACATTTTTAATTATAATGATCTAATTATTTAATTCGAATGTAAAGCATATATAACTATATTATGTTGTGTAATAATTATTTTAATTTATAATATATATATATATATATATATATATATTTTCTTTTTATCATTTCTCTGATTGTTCAGTCCCGACAACAGAGACTTCCATATTCAGATTCTGTTCTTTGATTTTTTCCAAATTTAAAGAAGAATATGATATGTCGTCTCTTTCTTTAGATAGATTTATATTAAATGTATTCAAGGATCTACTATTTTCATCATCTTTTAATTTAATTTCAAAAAAATCAAAATTTTCCCTTTTTAACTGTTCAAAGAACATTTCTGCATCACAAGATTTGGAACTTATCATTTTATTTGTTTTTTTTTTTTTATTCTTATCATTCAAGAAAAAAAGGTTCTTAAAAAAATTTCGGAAGATATTCGTTTTACCTTTACCATTATATATTTTTAATATATCTCTTATTTCATATATAGAACTAGGTTTCTTTTTAATATACCTCTTTTTAATCAGAAATTTATGATTTAATAAATCTTTTACATTTCCTCTGTTCTCAGGTTTCTTTTGTAAACACTTCTCAACAAAATAACATAAGTGTTTACTATATCCTTCTGTTATATTAATTTTTGGTGATGAATTAATTATGGTTTTTATATAATCTTCAAATGATTGATTTCTTTTCCATGGTAAGGTACATAAAACCATTTCATATATTGTAATACCTAATGACCATATATCAGATGAACAATCATAATTAGTTCTCATCAATATTTCAGGAGATATATAATATATAGTACCTACTAATTCTTTAGACATATGACTATTTTTCAATTCTTCACAAGAACCAAAATCAATTATCTTAGCTATACCATCTTTAGAAAGAACTATATTTGTTGGTTTTATATCTCTATGTATAAGTGATAAACTACATTCATTATGTAAATAATTTAAACCATTTAATATATCATCTAAAATATATACTAAAAGATCTTCTGATATTCTACCATAATTTTTATATAAATCATATAATGTTCCTCCTGATAAATATTCACATACAATAACTAAATAACAAGGAGGCCAAAAAAAAGATTCTAAATATTTTACTATATTTGGATGTTCACACATTTTTAAAAAATTTACTTCTCCCAAAATGTTTTTTAAACTATTCTTTTTACTTAAATATTTTAAGTTTATTATCTTCAGGGATACCAAATTATCTTCATCATAATAATCGTCATCATTATAATTATTTTTATTCATATTGTGATAGTTCAGTTTATTTATTTCTTCATTCTTATATCCCTCATTTATTTGTTCATTCTTATCGGATTCATTTATTCGTTCATTCTTATCGGATTCATTTATTCGTTCATTCTTATCCGCTTCATTTATTCGTTCATTCTTATCTGCTTCATTTATTCGTTCATTCTTATCTGCATCATTTATTCGTTCATTCTTATCCGCTTCATTTATTCGTTCATTCTTATCTGCATCATTTATTCGTTCATTCTTATCCGTTTCATTTATTCGTTCATTCTGGTTAACATTTTCTATTAAGACATATCCATACTTTTCATCACTTTTTTCATTCTCTTTATTTTTCTCATCTTCATTATCACTCTCAATATCAACTGCATCATTATCACCTTCAGTCTCATCTTCATCATTATCATATTCATTATCACACTCATAATTTTCATTAATATTTGTTTCATCGATATATCCCTTCTTTTTATTCTCCGTATTTATGTTTTCAAAAAACGAATGATTAAAAAAATCAACATTCTCACTTCGCCACGCAGAAAATACCACCCCGTGGGCCCCTTTACATACAATTTTATTAATTTTATAAATACAGGACCATTTTTTCAACTTCTTTTTTTCTAATTTCCTCTTGTTCTTTTTGCAAACTTGCACATTACCATAACCATTATGAAGATATGTATTTTTTTGAAAAAATTCAATAGTATCATTCAAAATTAAATTAATCCTTTTAGCTATATCTTCAAAGGTATTGTTTGTTAAATTTGTATCCTTATATTCAGGTATTTTTTCATCATCTAATTCTTCTTTTCTTTTATATAATAACTCGTTTAAACTATTATTATGTTTTTCTGTTTTCTCATTATTATCAAATAACTTCATTTTATCATTTACATTATATGATGAATTACTCTTAATATGTATATCCTTTTCATTTGTATAATTTAAAAACGGTTCATTCTTTTGATTTTTTATATTCATAAGATCTATACTTTTATTATTTATCTTAATCATAATATTATCATTATAAATATAATCATTCATCTCACTTTTGATATTTTTAATTATATTTATACTTTCATCAGTACAAATGTTATTATTATTATTATTATTATTATTATTATTATTATTATTACTATTAACATTATTATTATCATCATTATCACCATTATCATTATCATCATTATCATCATTATCACTTTTATCATTATTATCATTATTATCATTATCATCATTATTATCAATATCGTTCGTATTACTCATAACAATTATTTTTTCTTTCCCTGGTCCCAAATTATTATCCTTTATATAATTCTTTTCTATATCATCATTTTTTTCATTATTATCTTCAGTCTCTTTATGAACAATACTATTACATGTACCTTTAACCTTATCTTCCAATTCATTCATATCTATGTTACTATATATATTTTCACATTCATTAATAGTTTCATTATCATTCTCAAAATTACTTTTTTCTTCATTATATAAAGTTATATCACTGTATTTTTTACTTCTACCTTGAATTTTTATATGGATACAATCATTATCATCTCTAGAAAATGATTCGTCGTGTATATGTTCATCACTCGTAATTGTGATATTTGTTGTATTCATATTCTCCATATTTGCAATATGATCATCACCCTTATTATTACTACAATTACTATTTTTAACACTTTCCAGTTTTAAGGTATTATTTGATTTATTAAGCTCCCTAAAAAGGTTCATATTTTTAAAAAAAGAAAACAAACCATCCTCATTAGATACATTAAAAAACTTATTATTAAACAGATTTTTACCCTTGGAGAAATTAAACTTCCATCTTTTAGCATTAAATAAATCATTTTCATTATTAACAAAATTATATTTTTCTTCTGTAAAATCCTCCATGGAATTACTATCATATAAGTTCAAATCTATATAAGTACTTTTTTTTTCTAATAAATTCGGTTGACAACTTGGAAAATTATTTCCATGTTCACTATTTAACTTAGTAATCATATCTTCATTATTTGACATAGATATGTTCATCTTTTCACTTAATTTATAATTATTTTCATCGTTACTATATTTTTTTTTTATATCATACATATAATCATTAGAACCAATTTCGTCATTTATATAAAAACGTGAATCCTTATTCTTCTTATAATGAAATATTTTACTTAAATATATTTTGTCTTTACTATTTTTACATTCTTTTGACATATTCATATTTATATATTGCATTCCTCCTCCTTTCTTATATATATGATGATCATTATCTATATTAGCTACGTGATATTTTAATGTATATATATTTTGATTATATAATTTATTCATATAATCACAATTATTATTTATATGTTTATTATCAGTATAATAATTCCTTATATTATTCATACTTACTTTGTATGATAATTTAAATAAATCAGTTTTCGGAAAATTATATGTTAAATGATTTATTAAAAAATTTTTATTTCGATTCATATTATAAATAGGAAAAACATTTTTATTAATTCTTTGATATATTCTTTTCATCTCTTCATTATTTATTATTGTCTTTATATTATTCTTTATATTAAAACGTTTCCATACTTTTTCTTTCTTATTTAAATTGAATAAAGGTCGAAATATATTCTCTTCCTTTTGAACAAGAGAACAATTATCTACATATTCGTTTAATATATTATTATAACAATCTTTAGAATTATTTTTATTAATTGATATATCTATATTTTCATGTACGTTAGATTCGTAATTAAATGGATAGATACCTTTATTCTCTTCATTTACAATTTCTAGTTCTTTATCATTATCCATATATATCTCATTCTTTTTATAAAGGTTCATTTCATTCTCAATTTCTTTCTTCATCTCTTTCTCAATTTTTTTCTCCATCTCTTTCTCAATTTCTTTCTTCATCTCTTTCTCAATTTTTTTCTCCATCTCTTTCTCAATTTTTTTCTCCATCTCTTTCTCAATTTCTTTCTTCATCTCTTTCTCAATTTTTTTCTCCATCTCTTTCTCAATTTCTTTCTCCATCTCCTTTTCCTTTTCCTTCTCCATCTCCTTTTCCTTTTCCTTCTCCATCTCCTTTTCCTTTTCCTTCTCCATCTCCTTTTCCTTTTCCTTCTCCATCTCCTTTTCCTTTTCCTTCTCCATCTCCTTTTCCTTTTCCTTCTCCATCTCCTTTTCCTTTTCCTTCTCCATATCCTTCCTACTGTTATTATCTTTTCTATTCAATATAATATTATTAATAACACCATTCATCGTTTCAAAAACCCCCTCATTATTCATATCTATTAAATTGTTCATATAATTTTTTCCTTTGTCTCTATCAAACGTACGGTGGTAGCTCAACACTTCTTGATATTTATAGTCATCAACATTTCTAATACATTTATTATTATATTTATTTTTTTCTTCCAATGATATATATTCATTATAATTGATTATTTTTTCTTCATTTTTTTTTATATTTCCTTGGATATATATTTTATCTTGATTGTTTATTTTTCCCAAGTGATCATGTAACCTTCCAACACAATTAAACATATTCTCATTCTTTCTTTTATTTAATATAACACTTGAATTTTTTTCACCTTCTTCTTTTAATATATTATTTTCTATTATAACAGGACAAGAAATGTTTAAAGATTTATTTTTGTCACAAGGATATAATATATCTTCCATCTTACTTATCCTTTCATTCATTATATCATTTTTATATGTTACACTTTTCATATTATTAGAAATATTATCTATATATTTTTTTTCCTTAAGAGACACCTTAAATATTTCATCCATACTATACAATTTATAATTTCTATATTTTTTATTACTCAATCCATATATTTTATTTGTCCTTTGTATATTTATATAATCTTCACTATTATATTTATTATAAATATCTTCACTAAGATCCTTGTTCGAAGATAAATTATTATCAGGATTGCTTTTTCTTTTAACATAATTAAATATTTCCATACTCTTAACATTATTAGAATTATCTTTCTCCTTATCTGATTCATAAGGTGTAATATTATCATTTATAATATCACATGAAAAAGATAATTTTTTTTTTTTCTTCTTTTTTTTATTTCTAGCACTATTTCCATTATAACATTCTTTAAACACATTGTTCCTTTCATCTATTTTATAAATAGAATCTCTTATTCCTAACATATTTAAATTTTTATTTACTTCATTTTGTAATGCATATGTTGTTATATTATGGTTTATTAAATAAGAACTAAATGTATTCTTATCATTTCTTTCTTTCTTTTTAAGAATAACAATATTTTCCTTATCCTGCACATTATTAAAAGATGTCCCATATGTATATATTATATTATTTTCTTTTGGTACATGTCCTATGGAATTATTTTTTAAAGAAAAAAAATTTCCTTTCTTATTTACTCTTGAATATGAAGAAATATCATCTCGTATATCATTAAAAGAAGAAACACATTTAATATATTCATTACTTTTTTCAAAAAGATCTTTTTGCCTTTCTTTAAATAAACAAGTACCTTTTTTCGATGGTAAAATTTTCTCTTTCAAAAATAAAAAATTCTCTTTAAACGAATCCTTTCTTTCTTTATAATAAATATTATGAGATGATACTTTTTTATTAATAATCATGTGATTTTTTTTACTATTACTATTACTTTTCCTCTTTTTATAAAAAAAAACATTGTTATTAATTAACGAGATATTCTTATATGATGAATTTGAATTTAAATGACCATACATATTATTTGATAAATGTACACCATTATCTAATACCTTTCCTATATTATTATATAATAATTTTATATTAGAAGTGTTATAATAATATTTCTGTTTTAATTTATTAGAATACATATTATTATATATCTTCTTATCATAAGTATACACATTTTTTTTATTATTATATATATCATATATATCCTCAGTGTTATTAAACTTGTCTCTTACCCTATTTAAAAATATAGGAATGAACGTAGTATTGTTTTTATTATTTCTATATAATACTTTTTCATGCTTTGAATAATTTTTATTATTGTATAACATTTTAGACTTTATATCACTGTAACTAAAAAAACCTTTTTTTTTTATACATATCTCCTTATTAATTTCATGATGCCCATTTTTAAGTAGTATATCTACTGGTAATACATTAAGAGAATTCAAAATCATTTTTTTTTTTTTTTCTTCTACTAAATTTGAATTATACATGATATTTTTCTCTTCCTTCTGTTCATCATTATGACAACTTTTCTTCTTACTTATTATATTTATATTTTCTTTATCATTTATAATAGGTATATCCTTTTTATTTACATTAATAATATCATCAAAATAAAAAACGTCATTCATTTTTGCATTGTATTTTGTAACTTCACCTTTGCATAATGCTTCATCATCACCTATGTGATAATAACGACATGTAGAATTAATAATATTATCATTTTTATAATTAATATCATCAATATTACTATTATTTGTATGTATATCATCATTATAATTATCCATATTAATATTATCATTCTTAGGAAGTACTGATAACGAATTACATACATTGAATACACTTTTAGTACCTTCAGAAAAAATGTTTCCATTATATAACTTATTATGATATTTATATGATATATGATCCTTTCTCCTAGAAATATTATTTACTTTTTTTTTAATTAATTTTTTTCCTTTATTTATTTTACATGTCTTATTTGTTGATAAAATATATTTATTATTTATATAATCACTTATTAAAACGTAGTTTTTATTTTGTTTATTTATATTTTCTTTTATTTCATCATTATAATAATGCTGTACATTTGAATTATTCGTAATAACATTATTATTATTATTATTATTATTATCATTACAATTAATACATATATTACTATTTGATGTATTATGTTTATAGATTAATATTTTATCAACGCCAAAAATTATATTTTTATCATCTACTTTTATATTTTTATCACCCACTGTTATATTTTTATCATCCACAGTTATATTTTTATCATCCACTGTTATATTTTTATCATCTACTATTATATTATTATCATCTACTATTATATTTTTATCATGTACTATTATATTTTTATCTACTATTATATTTTTATCTACTATTATATTTTTATCTACTATTATATTTTTATCATCTACTATTATATTTCCATCTTCTAAATTAATTTCCTCTTTACATTTAAAATAGAACAATGAATTTTCCTTAACTTGTTCATTTATATTATATTTACCATCATCTTGTATATCCCTCAGAATATCATGACCACATTTTATATCAAGTCCTTCTTCTTTCCTTTCTAATTTAATATCTTTGTTCGTAAATTTGTCCTGACCAGTACTTTTATTCTTCGATTTCTTTTTTTTCCTTTTTTTATAACCTGATCGATTTTCTAATTCGACTGAAAACATTTTAAAAAGATCATTAAAAACAAACAAATAAACAAACAAAATTAAAACCTGTCAATTTATAACAAAAGGAAGAAAATTCTATAAAAACAAATATAAACGTATATGTATAAAAATATATATATATATATATATATATATATATATTCTTATATTTACATGGGAGCTTAATTTATGAGGTAAAAATTAGTAATAAGTTTAACAGATCAACAAAATGAAAAATAAATAAAAAGGCATCACATAAAAATATATATATAAATATATATAAATACATATAAATATATATATATATATATATATACATATAAATATATATAAATACATATATACATATATATATATATATATGTGTACACATATTCTCAACTCACGCAACCAATTCCAAAAAAAAAAAAAAAAAAAAAAATTAAAAAATATTTTTCTACTATATATGAAAAGGTAACATCCTATATTTTCTTATTTTTTTTTTTTTTTCCATTCATGAAAATGAAATAAAGGAAAAAAAATAAATAAAAGTAAAATAAAAATAACATCTATTTATTTGTAACTGTATTTTATATTTTCCTTTTCTATATAAAACGCCCAATTTTTTCTTTTATCAAATTTACTCGTGTGCAAAATTATACGGAAAAAAAAAATATATATATATATATATATATATATATATATATATATACATATATGTACATTTATATATTTACATTTATATATTTACATTTATATATTTACATTTATATATGTACATTCATATATTTACATTTATATATATACATTCATATATTTACATTTATACATTTACATTTATATATATACATTCATATACACATTTTTTTTTTTTTTATTTATACATATATATAATATAATGCATAAATATTGTGCATGTTTACAACAAGGGAAAAAAAAATATATATTTTTACACAATAAATAATCATAATAAAATTACCACTCCTTTATTTAACAATTTATTTTTCGTATAGTATTTTATGTTCATTCTTTTTACATATATAAATGTTTATACATATAAAGTGTTCTATATTTTGGATAATAATAAACTAAAATAAAATAAAAATAAAAAAAAAAACAAAAAAAAAAAAGTTACTTATATGGATTCTTAAAAGTTTTAATCACTAAAAAAAAAATGTAACGAAAATGACAAATTAAAAAAAAAAAAATATAAATTTAGACAAAAAATTATAAAATAAATAAATATACATATAATCATTCAGCCTTATGTGTGGTAGGATCAAACTCCCTCCCCCATTTTTTTTAGTAACGAAAAAATAACTTCTTTCTATATAAGGGATCAAAAAAGGATCGAGAAGCAACCTGACTCATTACATATAATAAATGTCTTGGTACAAATTTTATAGAATATTGATTAGATGAATAATTTCTTATCATCTCTTCAGATTCATCTAATAAAGTAAATTGTTTTTTCCTCAAATTTTGTGCATACAAAGGTTTTGTTATAAATGTTTCTTTTTCAATATTCCAAAAGGAAAATGTACTCATAACATTTTTTGATTGTGTAGGATCTGATTTTATTAATTTTTCATTCTTATTATTATTTTCTATTTTGTCATTCTTAATATTTGAAATATTAATCAACGTATTCATATTACAATGATTAATAACATTCATATTATCAACAAAACATTTGTCATTCATATCATTTTTTAAATAACCAGTAGATTCATCATTCATAAAAACACCCTTTTCACTTTGATTTTTCTTTAAAATTGTATCATAATATATTTTGTCTATATGTTCTATTACAAAAATATTTTTTTTTAATTTTTCAAAGTTAAATTTTATAGGGAACATAATTTCTTCATTCAATAGTTCTTTACCATTATAATAATTTGATATATTATCTTCATCATCTGAGGAATATATTATAA
>LT990231.1:238583-288583 GCA_900257145.2 Plasmodium billcollinsi
TTATTTTAATCTCGTCGATAAAGAAAATAATTTAAATAATAATAAAAATAATAATGTAACAAATGTTATAGAACAAAATAAAAATAAGGATAATATATTATCATTAAGAAATAATAATAATAATAATAAGACTATAATTAATATGTTTTTTTTCTTTGGACATTTTAATATTATGATAATTATATATTATGTTATATTTAAATTAAAAATGTTTGATAAGGATTTATTTATAAATGAAAAAAATTCAAATATTCATAAAAATCAAAGTCATACAACTGATAGTATAAGTGATGATCAAAATAAAGTAGGCGCCTCATATAATAATAAAAATAAAAAAATTATTATGAGATATACTACTACAAATAATAAAGAACATTATCATAAAAAAGATAATATACAAAATGAGGAAGATGAAGATAATGAAACCATAAAAAGTGAAAGTCAATTAAGAGATACATATAGTGATAATCATAGTAAAAATATTATGATAAGTCTAAGTCCTAATAAAGAAGAAGAAGAAGATAGTATCATGAGTGATAATCCAAATAAAGATATTAATAGTAGTGATCATATTATGAATGATAGTACTAATGAAAGTACAGCAACAAGTCTAAGCACAAATATAAATAACACAAATAACTATAACAAGCATAAAAAAAAAAATAACAACAACAATAATAATAATAATAATAATAATATCAATAATATCAATAATAACAATAATATCAATAATATCAATAATAATAATGGGGTATATCATAATGTTGATAATCAAGGACATAATAGCAAATATAATATATACAATAATAAAGAACATATAATCTATCACAATAAATGTATTACACATATTTTATGTTTACAGTTAATGTATCTAGATATGAATTCTTTCAATCAAGCTATACAAGATATTGTTAAAACAAATAAATACAAATTATTAAGAGTTATAATTCTTGAAGCTTTTGATAGTTTAAATGAATATTATAGAAAACTTATTTTGAATAAATTAAAAAAATGTAATGTACTTATTTTTATACACAGCACTCATTCATTAAATGATACATTTTTACATAATTGTTTATATATACGTATACCGAAACCAGATAAAAAATTATTTAATAATCATATGTTAGACTTTTTAAAAACAAAATATAAAATCAATAATTTTAATAATCAAAAGAAACAATATATTATTAATGTTTTAAATTATTGTAATTTTGATATACCACTTATATTAACATTATTATATATAATACAACTACATAAATTCCCAGATATCAAAAAAATTATTAAACTAATCATTAATTCAAATATTAAAAAATTAATAAATGTTATACATAAATGTATTATATCAAACAATTCTTTTTTTGTTATTAGAAATATATTATATAATATTTTATATACATATAATTTTCATCTACATCATTTCCTAAATACATTCTGTAAAAAACTAGTAGCATACCATAAAAATGATAATAACTATAAAAAAGATTTATATGCTCTCTTCTCTAAATATACATATATTATATCAATGCATGATATGCACATATGCTCTCTGGAAAACCTATGCTCCAATATCATACTTCTTGAAAAAAAATATGCAAAAACATTTAATCAAGTTGATAACAATTCTGAAGATACAGATGATTTTTCTATAAACATAAAGCTGGCAAAATAAATCAACCAAACTAGAGTCACATATATAAATAAAACCATACACACATATATATATATATATATATATATATTTATATATTTATTTTTATATACAACCTATTATATCAGTAGACACATATATAACATTTATATTAAATATTTATATATATATATATAATTTCCTTTTTTTATTAAAATATATATGTTTTTTCTTTTTTTTTAAGTTAATATATACAAAAAGGGAAATAATAATAATAACAATAATAATAATAATAATAATAATAAAGAAACAAACATACATACAAACAAACAATATAGTAATAAAATAATAATCTTTTAAAAACAAGAATATTATTTTAAAGAAATAAAAAAATAAAAGGAATTATATTCATACATAAATACCAATTTTTATATATTTTAATTATATTGTAATTTTTTTGTAAATTTTTCTTCTTTTTTTTTTTTTTATTTTTACTTTTTTTAATTATTAAAAATTTGAAACAAAAATTAAAATAACACAAAAGATATAATAATGAATTATTAAAAAAAAAAAGAAAAAAAAAGTGATAATTATAGGAGAAATTAGTCACCTTTTATTATTTTATATATTAATATGTTCCCATATAAATATATTTTTTCTTATATCTTCTACATAACTGTTTAGTCATTTTCGTAAACCATTTTAATCTTTTTCTTGCCTATAAAAAGGGGAAAATAAAATATAAATAAATAAATATAAATATATAAATATATATATATATATATATATATATATATATATATATATATATATGTTTATATGCATATTCATTATACCACAAAATAACATATAATATTTACCTTTTTCCTTTTTATTATTTGATTTTTTTTTTCTTCTAAAGTTATGATTCATTTCTTCTATTTCATCATCGTAAACTATCAGCTTCCCATTTGCTTGTAAATTTTTTATGTGCTCATTGTCAACATATTCCTTTTTGTATTCATTTTTCTTTCTCTTCTTTTTCTTCTTGTTATCATTACTTATTGAGGTAGTTTCTTCAACGCTGTCATTATCATTATTATAGTCGTCTTCATCACTATCATCATATATACCACCTTCATCATCATCATCATCATCATCATCAACATCAACATCAACATCAACATCATCATCATCAACATCATCATCATCATCATCACCTTCATCATCATCATCAACATCATCACCTTCATCAACATCATCACCTTCATCATCATCATCATCATCATCATAATCATCATCAACATCATCATCATCAACATCATCACCTTCATCATCATCATCCTCCTGGCCTTCTCCCTCCTGAGACATTGTCTCATAATTTACATTTTCGTCCTTTCCTTTTTTCCCCTTCTTTTTCATTTCACCTTTATTCTCCTCCATCACATCAAATATTTTTGTCAATTCAGAATCCTTATTTTTCATTTTCTTTTTAGGAGTTAAGAACTTATATAGAGATCCATAGATCCCTGTATTTAATCTATTTAATAATTCCTTTTCTACGTTATTTAAAAGATTTGCAGCTTTTAAAGCTTTTTTTTCTCTCGTTTTATCTCTCCTTTCCGTTTTCTTTTTAATAGGCATTATTTTTACTTGCTTTTGTAATATCAGTTTTCTACTCCTCTTTAATATTTCTTTTATCCTTATATATCTCTTCATACATTTCTTTATATGTTTTATATTCTGTGTAAATTTTAATTCTTTATAAATAACATTAAAAGCTTCTTTTTTATTTAAACTCAAAAGTACCCTACTCCATAAGGAACTAGGTAAATGTGCTCTTTCAACAGATTTCATATATAAATATATTTCACCCTTATCTAATATTATTGTAGAATATACACTATTACTTAGAGGGCAATTTGCTTTTGTACATAAACCTGTTACATTATATTCATTTAAACAAAATATTTCAGTATCCACTTTTTTCTTAAAGGAACATTTTCCCTTACCCAATATTTCCCAAGTCACTGTATCGTTATTCATTATTTCTTACAATCACAAAAATATTAAATATATATTTAAATAATATGTAACAATATAAAAATATATAACACAAAAAAAAAATTCTAATATATATCAATTTATATTCGCACCGTCACACTGCAAAAATATATATATATATATATATATCAATATATTTATCTGTTCAATAGGATTAAATTTTATTATTTATACATTTTTTTTTTTTTTTTTTTTTTTATTTAATTAAAGCAATATAAACGGGAAAAGCTCAATATTATAATAATATATATAATATTTTTAATTAAGATACTGTTACATATATATTATATATATATATATATCTTTAAAATCCTTTACCCTTGAAAAATTACAAATACATATATATAATTATATTTAAAAATATATATATGATCATAATCATATAAATATTTCTTTAAAATGATTTTCCTAAATATATATATATAATATATATATTTTTTCTTATTAAATAGCAAAGAACAGTAAGAAATAAAATATTAAGTAATAAAAAAAAAAATAATAATAAATAAATAAATTTTCTATATATATATATATATATATAAATCATAAATATTATAAATATAAATATAAATATATATTTTATATTAACAAAATTTCTACATACATATATATAATATATATATTATAATATAATATAAATTATATTATAACTTTAAAAAAAAAAAAATTACCCATATATTAATATATATATTATATATGTATGTATAATTTTTTTTTCACATATGGTATATTTCCTTCATACCTATATTTTCTTTTGACAACAACCAAATATCAAAAGGATAGCTTTTATTAATTACATTTTAAGTTTTATTTTTATTTCTAATTTTATTTTTAATTTTATTATTATTCAGTTTATATTTTATATATTCATTTCTTAATTCAACATCAAAAAAAAAAAAAAAAAAAAAAAATAATAAACGAAAAAAAAAAAAAAGTGACATATGATAAATTTATAAATATATAATAAAATAATAATATTATAATAATTAATAATAAAAACAAATAAATTTTTTTTTTTTTTTTTCTTTTTTTGTCCTTTAATAAATAAATAAATATATACATATATATATATATATATATATATATGTATATATTATTATAGGTACTGACTCCATAAGAACATATAAAAAGGAATAATATAAAAAAATATATTATATAATATTAATGCGAGATATTATAATAAATAAAATAAATATATAACAATTTATATTATTATTAAAACCTTACTAATTTATTTAAAAAAAAAAAAAAAAATTGTGAATAATTCCATATATATATATATATATATATATATAAACTTATTCATTTCTTAGTTCCACATTTTAATGATCAGAAAAATTCTCCATCTTAGCCTTCTTTAACAAATCATGTTGTTTCTCGATACTCTTTTTTCTTTTCGTTTGGTATGAATTTCTTCTTCTCTCGTCTATCTTAATTATTTTATTATTAAATAGTTTAGTGCAGTATTTTTTATCAACGTCCTAAATAATACATACAAAAACAGTTTTACTTCTTGTTTATTCAAATATAAAAATATGCACATAGATGAAATATATACATATATATATATATATATATATATATATATAGAATAGATACATCTAAAAATATGTATCCAAGAAGTTTCCATATAATACATACTCGAATCATCTGCGTATTCTTTATTTCGAAATCATCATATTTTGGGTTATTTCTTAAAATGCGAATAAAACCCTTATCATCTCCGCACACTAGAGTCTAAAAAGGAACCATAAAAGAAAAATTGCATTCATACAAATATATATATATATATATATATATATTATATCATATGTATAATATTATAAAAGTTTAAATGTGCTCTCGTAAATTGTTTTTATTTTTTATTTTATATTTTATTTTATTATTCTTTATTTTATTTTATTATTTTTTTTTTATTATTTTTTTTTTTATTAATTTTTTTTTTTTTTTTTTTTTTCATTTACGGTCATGGAACTATTCGAAGCCAGTACTTCTACTGAATTGCCACATATATTTTCAGAAATATAATTTAAAAATTCACCATCATTTAAAGAAAAAAATAAAAGAGCCCCATAATTAAACTGTTCTTTTTTAATGTCAGACTTTAATTTCTTATCTTGAATGTTATTACTTAATATTCTTTTCTTATATAATAAATCGGTCTCTTCTTCATTCCTCTTTTTATATAATTCACTTTCTTTTAAATTACCGTAATCAACATAAGTGAATAAATTCTCATATTTTCTTATCTTCTCAAAAGCGTTAGAACTATAAATGCATAAAATTTCGGCCATCAAACTGTGGTTACATAAATCAGGGTCTCGTAAACCTAAAACCAAGAAAAAAAAAAAAAAATAAAATAAATAAATAAATAAATGCAATATATCGTTATAAATGTAATAAGATACATACATATATATATATATATTTATTTTAAAAAAAAAAGGACACCTGGTACATATATAGTGTACATTTTCCTCAACATGAAGGAATCTAATTCCCAAAACTCTATCAAATTGTTTGATATCGTAAAAAATTTTTTGCTTATCTAAAAAAAATATTTAAAAATTATCCACATAAGAAAAAAGAGCAACAATATAATATAATATAATATATATATATATATATATGTATATATATTCATTTACTTTATTTTTATTTTATATAATCTCATACTTCATTGTTGTACACTTTTCCATTTATTGGAGAAGGATGCTACATGAATTGTCAAGAATGTTGATAAAAAATTAATATCAAATATACAAATTATTATATAAGTTCATATATTCTTTTTACAGTGTAACAAGGAACCATAAATGTACTATATATATATATATATATATATATATATTTTTTTTTTTTTTGTTTCCCATATTTACATCATAAAATACAAAAGCGGTCGGTTGAAAAGTATAAGTATTCTTCACTTTCTGTCTTGTCTTTTTTAGTAAATCATAAATTCTAAGGGAAGAACCTTCTTGCTTTATCTACAAAAAAAAAAAAAAAAAAATGAAATAAAATAAAATAAAATAAAATAAAATAAAATAAAATAAAAATGTTAATTTTTTATAACTATTCATCCATATAATACATTTTTTAAAAAACTAAAAATCAGTCATATTAATTAATATAAATAATTATATATTTTTTTTTTTTTTTTTTCGCATTTAATAAAATATTAATCCATCAGTTTATATATTACTAATAATTTCGACACAAGGAGTTCCAAAAACTGCATTTCCCTCCTGGGCAAAATGGAAATAACCGTTTCGACCTTATTTAATAGAATAATAATAATAAAAAAAAAGTACGTATATGCACCTTATATATATATATATATACATATTTATTTATATATATTTATTTATATATATATATTTATTTATTTTATATAAAACAAATTCTGAGACATTTTTATCTATTTTTCATTTTTGTATCATATTCATTTTACAAGTCTTTCCCCATTTTGTATATCGAATAAAGCTAGAGGAATTGTATTATTTACGGGTTGCTTAAACATAGCTACCAACCCATCAGATACTCTATAAATGTATATATTCATCATAATATAAAACAAACATAACAAATATTTATGTTATTTCTTTTATTATATATATATATATATATATATATGTGTGCCTATCTATGCAGTAAGAATATATTTCTTTTTCTCGTTATATTCAAAATACAAATATAATATTGGAATATTTTTATTTTATATTTCTATGAACCTTATTTCTTGAAATTCTTCCTCTATTTCAAATACAGGCTCATATGTCTCCATATTCCAGAAGGTGTACGAATTTGTATTTAAATTTGCAGCACCTATTCTACCATTAGTTTCTTAAAAAAATCATGGACAAATATAAAACAAATGATAAAACAAATGATAAAACAAATAATAAAATGTATGTATGTATGTATATATATATATATATATATATATATATTTTTTTTTTTTTCTACATTATCCTCATTTTGTACCGCAAAATTCAAAAAACGCTGGGTGACTTAATATAACCCTTTCTATATAATAATAATCATTCAAAATTTTATAGACAAAAACAAATCGAATTATTCATATTTAAAATTTTTTTTTTTTCTCATTAATCCATAAAAAAAAAGGAAAGTATAAATTACATACCGAATAATATACCAAGTTTGGAAGAATTAGTTATTCCATGTTTTAAATCCTATTACAATAAAAAAAATAAAATATATAAACGTATTATATTATATTATATATATATATATATATATATATATAAGCTTAAATATTCATGTAATACAAACTGTTCAGGTAAAATAAAATAATAACATGAACAGTTCAGGTAATTCGTAAGATTATCCTTACACATATATATATATTTATTTATATATTTATATGTCCATTTTTATGTTTTATTTTTCTGTGAGTTTCCAGTTCACTTACATTACAATCAATAACTTTACATTGTAAATGTGCCGGAAAAGAAGCATATGCAATAATCAATGTATTATTATAAGAATTATATACAATTGTATGTACAACAGAAAAATTGTTTGGATTTATTTCACATAAGAATTCTCCATTAATCATATTATAAGCTCTTGAAATTCCAGATATTAACAAAACAACAAGAACATCATTAGCTAATATAATTTCTTTAATTTTGGTTCTTCCATTATTTAATTGATTATATGGTAAATTTTCATAAATATCAATTATTTTTATAGTTTTATAATTTGTACATATATTTTTTTGTATTAATTTTCTTTTATTAATTTTTGATGATAAACTTTTTGGTATATGCTTTCCATATTTTTTCCTTTCTCTCATGTATTGTAACATTTTACAAGTATTGATAAATAAGAAATATAAAAAATGTGGGAAACTAAAATAAATAAATGTACAACGATATGGATTTAATCTCCTATATATTGTAAGACAATATAAAATGCACACTATAAATTGTATATATATATATATATATATATATATTATGCGAATTTGTATACAATTTAGAAACAAAACATAAACATCACATACATAAATTTTTATTTTTTTTTTTTTTTTTTTTGGAATAGATAACGTAAATAGTTTGATAAAATTTTTATAAGAAAATACTTTTAATGTATGAAAAAATAGGATAATTAAAAAAGGTAGACAACAAATGCTTAAGCATATAAAAGATAATTTATAATAGCCATATTGAAAGAAACATTAAATATCATAAACAAAATGTAGACGTAAAAGGTTATAACACCAAATAAGTAAATATTACAAATATATATTCAAAAAAAAAAAAAAAAAATAAATAAAAAAAAATAAAAAAAAAAAATATAGTATATATTTTAAAATGAATAAATATGTTCATTGAAAAGTGAAAGGTTATTAACAATATTTTTATAAATATTCTTATCATTAATAGTTTATTCTTATTATTATTATTATTATATATATTTTTTTTTTTTAATTATCTTTTATTTTTATTATTTTTTTTTTTTTTTTAATTATCTTTTATTTTTATTATCTTTTATTTTTATTATCTTTTATTTTTATACTTAATACTTTTTATTACATTTTTATAACTTACAAAAAATTAAATAAAGTTTTGAATCTCCAATCTTTAATTACTACGAATTTATAATCTTTCCTTCATCTTTTTTATTAATATATAAAATGTGAACAGAAAAATGGCATATATAGTTCCTCTTTTTTTTGTGTATGTACCTGTTTACAGATATAAACACACACACAAATTATGTATATATAAGGAGAAAAAAAAAAAATAAAATAAAGTATACCCAAGTTCTTGTCATATGGGATATAAAAATATATATATATATATATATATATATTTATTTATTTATTTTTTTATTAATTCATGTTAGATACATGTTTTGGGTTCTATTATATCAAGCCTTAAAAAATCAAATCAAACAATTTTAATTTTTTTTATTTTATTTGTTCTTTATTTATATATTAACATGATTTCTTATATGCGATAAAATTATATATACTCACACTGAACCAAATGTGTAGAGTAATTCTTCCATATATATATATATATATATATAATAATTTTTATCAGTATAAATAAATATACATATATGTACATAATATATTTATGATTATGCGTATTTTATATATTATGAAGAATCTTTTTAATTATAATTTCCAAAGGATTTTCTTATATTATATTATATATATATATATATATATATATTATTTTTTTTCTATAATGATTTATAATATATGACCCTACTTTAATATATATATATATTTTTTCTTTTTTATGTATTAAACAATTAATACATATAATGATAATGAATATTTAAAATATTAAGTTTATACATATATTTATATATATAATAATTATATGAATATATGAAAAGATTCAAAACTTCATATCACAATGAAACTGTAGTAAGAATGATATTCACCATAAGATCATATAAAAATCTACAAAAAAAAAAATGAATAAAAGTATTTGTATAATACTTCTTTGTGTGAAATATTTTCTAATATATAGTAAAGCATATAAAAAAAAAAATAATAATGATGTTATAAATATTAAAAGAGCGAAAAATCATTTATTTTTTATAAAACCATATGTAAAAGATTTATGTTCAAGTAAGTTTATACATAGAAGAAAAAGTGTGAACAAAAGATATGTTCAGGAAAATGAGTATATTCAACAAATAGATAATGATATAGAAAAAAAAAAAAAAAAAACTACATCTAAACGCAACAATAAAAGTAGTAATCAAATTAATGATGATTATGAAACGTTTTTAATAGTTGATGGATCATCTATATTATTTAAAAATTTTTTTGGTATGCCCTTTTTAAAAAATGATAATGATGTAAATTTAAGTACTATATATGGATTTATACAATCATTAAATAAAATATATAATTTATTTTTACCTACATATATAGCCATCGTATTTGATTCTAAGACATCTAATAATGATAAGAAAAAAATATATGCAAATTATAAAATTTTTAGACGGAAAAACCCTGATGAATTATATGAACAACTAAAAATTGTAAGTAACTTTTGTGACACTATAGGAATTAAAACAATTAGCTCAACTAATATTGAGAGTGATGATTATATAGCAAGAATTGTTGATAATATTAATAATACATTAAAAGAAAAAAAACAAAAGTATTTTCCCATTGTTAATAATCACAAAGAAAAAGAACCTCCTCCAATGTATACCTATATGAAAAATAATGAATATGATAATTTAGAGATTAATGGAACGAATAAGATATTTGGTAAGGAACCCAATCATATAAATGATAACATGAACGATAACATGAACGATAACATGAACGATAACATGAACGATAACATGAACGATAACATAAATGATAACATGAACGATAACATAAATGATAACATGAACGATAACATAAACGGTCATGAATACTATAACATTAATAATGATGATCACTATAACATAAATGATGATGTATATAATAATTTTTATGATAATATATATGCTGAGGAGAAAGGATCATATCATGAAAATATTGTAACAAATAATATAGATAAAAAAAAAAAATTTCGAGTTATTGTTGTTTCCAGTGATAAGGATCTATTGCAATTATTAGAATATAATAATGAGACATATAATATGGATATATCCATATGTCAACCAAATAAAAAATATCGTTTAGTAAATGCGCATTTATTTTATGAAGAACATGAAATATTACCTTCGCAATATAGTGATTATTTAATTTTAGCAGGAGATAAAACAGATGGTATCTCAGGAGTACCTTATATAGGTGATAAAACAAGTAAATGCTTATTAAAAGAATATCATAATATTGAAAATATATTAAAAAATTTACATAAACTTCCTAGTAAATTACATCATATATTTCTTAATAATATAGAGAATATTAATACATTCAGGAAACTTATAAAACTGAAATGTCAAACTAATGAATCTTTAGTTTTTGATGATTATAAACAAAAAAGAATAAAAAATTTTGAGCAATTTAGGAATTTCGCTGATAAATATTCATTACATAAGTTGTTAAAAAAAAGTGTTATAGTTAATTATCATGATTAAAAAAAAAAAAAAAAAAAATTTATATTTATATGTAAATATTAATGTAAAAATATATACATATATATATATATATATATATATATATATATATATATATATATATATATGAATGATAAACTACACATATTGAATTTATTTTTTTTATTTTAATTTTTTTTAATTTATTTGAGGGAGGATATATGCTGTCTTTCAAATATCATTAGACAATTTGCTTATCATAAACACTCTTTCTTTTCTTAATTTTTTTTTGAAAAATTATAAAATGTAATAGTAAAAAAATATAAGTAATAATATATTATATATATATATATATATATATATCTAACATATTTTTTTGCTTCCCTCATTAATTATATTTCACCCTATATGTGGCGTGACATGTTAAATTTTCTAAAGAATAATTTTATTACATTATAAATATATTTACTATCAAACCTGCTCTACATTTAAAACTATAATATGACGTTATAAATAAATAAATAAATAAATACATATATATATATATATGTATTCCCATTTCATTTATTTATATGTAGTTCTTTTCTTTTCTTTTCCTTTCTTTTCTTTTCCTTTCTTTTAACTTTCCACGTTTCCACCACATTATTTATACTAAACCAAATAACACCCATGATTCTTTCTTACTCCTAATATCACAAAATATTCTTGTTTCCCCCTTTTTTTTTTAAAATGTCTACGACAGATGAATTAAACCTTTTAATACAAAATTTACAGAAATGTAATAATGCGAATGAATGCATAAACTTCGATTTGTCTAGCACTATACAAGGATTTTTAAATTGTTTAGATAAAAATGTATTAGAAAATATAGATAAGGGCCTAGGAGAAAATGAAAATGAAAAAGAGGTAGTAGATAGTTTTACCTCCGCTGCTATATTTGTTGAAAATTGTGTAAAAATATTTAGTCAAAAAATTGAGCATTTACATAATTTAGCACATAATACATTATATAATATTTATAAAGAAAATAAACATAACTCGTTATCAAAAAAAAACCAGTTAATCATATCTGACGAAGAAGAATATTTATATATTAACGAAATAAAAAATATGAAAAATACACAACATGATAATGATACAATTGAAGATGATATATTAATTAAAACCATACCCTTTCCAACTTTTCTTTTTTCTGATAATATTAAAAAAACTAAAGATATAAATGAATACAAAAGAAAAACAGATTTAAATAAAAATGAGGAAGATAAAGAAAAAGATAATAAAAATAAAGAAAATGATATAGATGCTATAAGTGAATTTGAAATTACAGAAAATAATTCTGTAAACACATTAAATTTTGAAAAAATATATCTTGAAAATGATGGTATCTTATTATTAGATATAAATGATTATAATGTATTTATAGATGATCCTTATAATTTTTCTATAGAAAATAAAAATAGTACTATCCTATTTGAAAAATATGATTTTTTTTCTAGACACTCAACATATTTATCATCAAATACATTAAGTAAATATGTTGTAGAAAATAAAAATATGGATCATATATATAAACTATATAATCATATAACAGATATAATAAATAAAAATATATGTTTTGATATTTTTTTATTTAAACAAGATTTTTTTGATTATGATTTTTCTTTAGGTATATTAAAAAATAAAAAATCTATTCTGAAAAAATTTAAACAACAACAAAAAAAATTACATCTTTTAGAAGAAAATACACATATGGATAATCATATTAACAATAATTATCATTTACAAAAATGTGATATAAATAGATCTTTGCCTAATTATTATATGTTACATTGTTACAATATCAAAAATTATCAGGACTTCTTTAGATATATGCAACCAAATTATATACTTGAAATAATTAAACGTGACATGATCAAACAAATATGTAACACAAATCAACAAGAAAGGGGTATACAAAATGAAGAAACAAATGGGATATATAATGAGAGAAAAAAAAATGATCATCAAGAAAATGATCATAAGGAAAAAAATATTGAAAATCCACAATATAAGGATAATGTAAAATATTATGATAATCCTTTTTACAATGATATCATTTCTGATAATATAATCAAGTTTGATCATTTGATTAATGATGATGATGATGATAATGTGATATATTTTGATGAATATTTTTATAAAAGCCTTATCTTATACGATACAAATATAAATGAACTTAATAAAAACACAAACAAAAATCAAACTAATGATGAAAAAAATATTATAAACAATTTATATTCAAACAATATGAAAGAAGAAAAAGAAAAAAATTTTCTTATATCTTCAAATATTAACAATTTCTCAAATGATCAAAAATTATTTAATCAAATAAAAATTCCAGAATTATATATTCAAAAATTAGGGTTGAATTTTTCATACTATCATCTAGAACCATTAATATACAGTTTCATAAAAACACTTAAAAAAAAAAATGACTTTGAAAAATTTTTTTCGGTGAACCTTTTTGATGACAAACCGATATATGAATTTGATATTTTAAGAGATGATGAATATGATGAACAAAAAAATGATGATAATAAAAATCATATAGAAGAAAATAATAACCTTATTAATTTCACAAATAAAAATATATTAAATGATGAAATGGATAATATACCCATAGGTATTTTCGAAAACGACCATCTCGATAATACATTTATTATGAATGATGACCAGCAGTTGCAAGACAGGTTACAAATAAAGACAAATGTATATAGTGTTATTATATATTTGTAATACATATAAGAATTCTGTTCGAATTTAAACCAAAAAAAAAAAAAAAAAGAAAAAAAAAAAAAAAAAAAAAAAAAAAAAAAAAAAAAAAAAAAAAAAAAAAAAAAAAAAATGTATACAGATATATATAAATATATATGTATATATATATATATATATATATATATATATAAATATATATATATTTATCTATTTATTATTACATATTCCTTTTTGTAGAGTCAGCAAATGGAATTCTTTTCTTGAGAAAAAACTAGAAATTCTGAAAAGGCAACCAAAATACGATGTGGATCTTTATAAAAAGAATATTATTAACTATACAATAAATAACGGTGAAAATATATCATTTAGAAAACTTATCAAGAATAAAGACAAATTTGAAATATCAAGAAATTTTTTAACAACACTCATGTTAATTAATGCAGATATATTAAATATAAAAAAAATTAATAAACATAAAAAATCTAACAATGTAAGTAATTATCAAATCCATATAAAAAAGGAAAACATACAACAATATCTGAGCATCTCAAAGCAAGTTCAAAATAAATCATTTCTAATTACAGAGAAAAAAAGAAAAAATAATAAAGAACATCTGACGAATGGTATGAAAGAAACCTCAAAAAAAAAGCAAAAAATATGAAAACAAGAGGAAAATAACCAAACGTAATTAACACAACATGTAAATAAATAAATAAATAAATAAATATATACATTAATATATATATATATATGTACCTTTTATATACAACAAAAAAATATTTAAAAATATGATGATTATAAATAAACATCCAATCCATACTTTAACACACAAATATATTTAATCCGTTAATGTTTTAATATTTTAAATTTTCATTTTTATCCTTTATTCATTTTTTTCTGTTTATATAAACTTATTAATTATCAAATATGTACAAAAAAATAAAAAATAAATAAATAAATAAATAAATATATATATATATATATATATATATATATATACATATATGTTTTACAAAATAAAGAAAAAATAAATTTTTGGTTGTCCAAATAAAAAAATGTACACTAATTATGTGCACACAATTAAAGGTCTACAATTTGAAAATTTAATAAAAAGAAATAAAAAGGTAAAAATATTAAAAAATAAAGAAGAAATTCTTAAATTATAATCAACAAAAAATATAATAAAATAAATATAACATTTATGTATATATATATATATATATATATATATATATATATATATATATTTACTTATCATATAATTTTAAAAAAAGATAATATCAGATTATACAAAACCTTAAAAAAGTCAGAATACCTAATTTGAGAATAAATATAATTATTTCTTAACAAATAATCAAAATTGAAACATTTATTATCAAATTCAGATTTTAATAAAATATTTTTTTGTAAAGAACATAAATTGTCATCATAAAATGTTTTGTGTTTTAAAGGAAATGCGAATATACTCTTTTTATTATTTTTACTAAATATATTAAAATCCAAAAATAGCTTTTTAAAAAATATTTTCATAATACCTAAAAAACCAATAACATTACATGTATTATGATCATCTGTAGCTAGTTTGAAATATATTTGTAAAATATTTTTTAAATTATCTAAATTATTATGTTCTAAAAAAAGAGCTTTATAATAAAGTGATTGATGATTATCTTCATCTGAATTTCTTATTAAGAATTGTAATTCCTTTCTTTTACTTTTTATTGTAAATTCATCACCTTCTCTATATTTCTTAATCAAATTAATTCCGGACTTTTTATGTCCATAATATGCTGAATATATATCATAATATTGTTTACAAACTTCACAATTTTTTGAAAAACTTTGAATTTCATCAAATATATTTGATGAATATTTTTTTTTATAATTAAATATTTCTTTTGTATCTATATTTTCTAAAAAAACGGAGTATCTATAAAATTCAGATTCATACAAATCTTTTATATTATAATCTTTCACAGTCTTCCATTTATTTGAATAAAAATTATTATAATTAGATTTATCATTCTTATGATATCTTTCATCACCATATATATGTTCTTCTCTTTTTGTTCTTTTTTCCTTTTCTTCTTCTAACTTTATTTGATAGTATGATATAGGTTTATAATAACAATGTAAGAATTCGCTAATCCGTAAGTGTTCTAATATAACACTTTTCATATGTTCTAACTTGTTTATTTTTTCTTCCACTTCATCGTCTTTTTTTAATGTATTTAAAATTATCTTATCATATTTTTCATATAATTCAATTTGGCTATATTTTTTACATAAATCATATGTATCATGATATGTTACTTTACTATCATTCTTTTCTTCTTTTTTATTCTTTGATGTATTAAAAAATTCACTCTTCTTATTATTTGTTTTTTCATCATTTCCCTTATAATAAGAATAATCATAATTATCACTATTATCATTATTATGATATTTATTTAATACAGAATTCGTATCTATATTCATTTTTCTATTCACATTTGAACTTCGTACATTCTCATTAAACTTTTTGGTATTTACACTATTCCATCCTTCAAACATATCCTTATTATGCAACAAATCTTCATCACGTTGAATCCTCATCATTTTATAAGTAAACCAAGATAATCTATTATAATGCATATATAATTCCCTCTTAAAATTATAACAATATATTATTTTCGAAAATAAAGGACGCTTCTTCAAAAATTCGGATAGCATGCTGCAGTTTGTCAATAAAGACATAAAATACATTTTACGTACTTTTGAAACAGAATAACTAGCATTATTCTTCTTCTTATATATTCTTTTAATTTGTTCACTTGTATTTTTTTTATGATAATAAGGAATATCTCCTTTAATTATTGAGTTATCGATTTGGTTCAGACCTTTTTGATTCTTCATTATATAATCATTACAATTTTTATCACATTTTTTAAATCCATTACTATTATTACTATTATTACTATTATTACTATCATTACTATTATTACTATTATTACTATTATTACTATTATTACTATCATTACTATTATTACTATTGTTATTATGAAAATTATTTATTTTTTTTTTTTCTTCTTCTTGCTCCTTTTTATTCTTCCATTCTTTAATCAACGATGTCTTTATATTTTCAACAATGTTATACTTTTCTGTAAATTGTTGCATAGTGTTTCTTTTTAATGTCCATAACATAGAAGCATTTACATTATTTGCATGGTCACCTAATTCAGATAACATAATCGATAACAATAAAGAACCTGTATAATCTTTAAATTCATAATTCCTTCTTAATAATTTAGTTAACATATATAATCTTTCATTAAATAATCCTATGAAATGAAAATGCTTCAATGTTTTTTCACATTTCTCATTAAATGTTTTATATTTAGGATTAACACCTTTTAATATTAATATACTTTTATTATATAAAGATATAATGTTTCCATTTTGTGCAGACATCTTATAATATTTATATGATTTTCTTAAATTCTCTAGTTTATCATCATCTTTATAATCATTCAATTTTATTCCGATATCTGAACCTGAATAATAATGACCTAATAACATTTGAGATATATTATCACCTTTATCAGCTGCTTTTTTTAAATACATTCCAGCTAATTCTATATTTTTTTCGGTACCTAATCCAAATTTATATATATTATATTTTGCTAATATATTCTCTAAACTATCATCATTATTTCTTATTGCTTTGTGAAAATATTCTTCTGCATTCTTTAATGATTTATTTAGATCATCATTTAAATCATTCATATACTTTTTTATCATTTCATCATTCTCATCATTCCACACATGACTACTCTTATTATTATGTCCTCCTCCCTCTTGCTCTTGTTTATTATTTTTAGTATTAAAAAAATTCATCTGTTCATCCAATATATTCTCTCTCATATGTTCATACTCAGATCCTTCAGGTATATCAAAGAGAAAGGAGCTAGGAAGAGACGAAGAAAAGGAATTATTTAAAACCTCTCCGCTAGGGTGCGTCCACTCTCCATAAGAAGGTTGTTGAGTGTATGTATTATCCTCAAAAAAATTTACATTATTAATATTGTTTTGTGAATTCATTCTATCATGGGAATTCATATTGTTTTGTACATTTGGATTATTTTGTACATTCACATTGTTTAATCCATCCGATGATGGCATAGAGAACCCATCAAAGGATCCATTCCTTCCCCTAGATTCATCAATATTACCATAATTTTCTTGGAACACATCTGCAATGGTATGTCCACCTGTATTTCCAACTGTATCCCCATTTGTATCCCCATTTGTATTTCCATGCTGTTTCTTTTTCTTCTTGTTCTTCTTTTTCTCACTAGATTCTTGGAACATTTCCAAAGTAACATTTTTCTTGTCCTTGTTAGAATTCTCCAAATGTATCATTGTTAATATATCCTCTTTATCCATACTTTTAACAAGTTCTTCCTTTTTTAAAAACTTCTTATATTCATCCAAGTATGCATAACCTGTAGACAATGCTGATGTTGTATCACCTTGATCTGCCGCCTTCTTCCAGAACTCAAAAGCTTTGATTTCATCTCTTTCAATTCCTATACTTTCATTTCCTAAATAATATATTTCACCTAATGCTGCTAAAGCATAAGAATTTCTATTATCAGCTAGCTTTACAAAATATTCAAACAAATTTTTATTTTGTACTACACTATTCTGAATTATATTTTTATTTTTATCATTTATATTTTCTTCATACACACCACTTTCTAGAGTAGATGAATTTCTCAAGGAATCAACCACAGCTCCTAATATATTACTTAATAAATAATCACACGTAGTTAAAAATGGAGATATGTTATTTTTTATTACTGAATTTTTATAACTAATTTTATCAAAAGTAAAATCAAAATAATCTTTTAAGTATGTGTTATTTGTTTTATTCTTATATTTCAATCTAATCACATTATTTGTAAAAGCTAATTTACTAAAAAAATCATCTTTTGTTGAACCTAAAGAATATGATATAATTTTAGATTTTATATTATCTTCTTTCCTTGGAATTATTCTATTTTCATCAGATAAGAAATCATGATTTCTTATATTTTCATTATTTTTATAATATATATAAAAGAAACTATTTATAGAATTATCATTTATTTCTAATACATCATCATTCATTTCTGTACTTATAGATATAGAAGAATTATTTACAAATATAGGTAAATTAATATGATATAAAACACCACTTAAAAAATTACATAATCCATCTTTTCCCTCTCTTATAAGCTTTACAGAATAATCAATATTTCTTGGAAATCCATATGGAAAATGTAACTTTCCATTATCATCATTTATACCTATTAAATATAAAAATGATAAAACACAAATAGATTCATTTTTTAATTTCTCAACAAAATTACTTCTTAATAATTTTAATTGATCATATATTTTATCTTTTATTTTTATGGCAGCTGGGGTAAATAAATTCAAATTTATATTATTATAATAATCATATATTCTCATTCTTCTATTTATATCAGAGTAATTTTTAACATTATCCTTATCATTCATAAAACTAAATGTTTTCTTATCATTCGTAGAATAAAATGTTTTCTTATCATTCGTAGAATTAAATGTTTTCTTATCATTCGTAGAATTAAACGTTTTCTTATCATTCATAAAATTAAATGTTTTCTTATCATTCGTAGAATTAAATGTCTTCGTATCATTCACATTTGATATATTTTTATCTATATAATATAATTCATTATTTTTATCATAATCGTATGTTCCATATTTTTTATATTTTATATTAATATAATTCTTGTTATCTCCTTCCCTTGAGACTTCATTCATACGCATCAAATTTCTAATATTCTTCTTTAACTCTTCTTGTTTATCAATAGTATAATTTTCTAGCAAATGATAATCTGTAAAAAAAATTTCTCTTCTACACTTTAAAAAATCATCATAGAAATTTTTGTTTTCTTTATATTTTGTAATAGTTATTAAATATTCATATATATTAAAAAAGTTTATCTTACTTTTAATATTAATTTGATTAATAGATGTAAATACATCTTTCGTAGGATTAAATATTAAAGGAATATATTTATCAGAAACCTTATTATATATTATACCCTCTTTCAATTCATATTTATTTTTATAACTATTAATGTCTTCTATTTTTTCAGATGACATATTCAGAAACTTATCTAAATTCTTTAATATATATTTATTATATTTTTTAAAATTTTCATCATTCGCTAATTTCTTATATGAATCCATTAGTAAATTCCATACATCACTCTCAGATTCCTTTACCTCCTTTTTATTATTATATGTATCAACAGATGACTTATCCTCACTCTCAATACTATTGTTTAATACACCCTCCTTCTTTTCAATGTTTCCTTTATTTACATTATTATATATCATTTCATCTCTTTCATCAGTCCCATAATTCACCTTAGACTTATTATCATCTAAGTTTTTTTTTTCCATATTTTTTTCATTTAATAATAAGCTAGAACCCGTAGAATTTATATCCTTAACATTTTTTAACGATATGTCAACATCATTCTTTCTATTTACATAATCTTGTGGTACATCCCTCTTGGCACTAATATTTTCATGTTTTATATTAATATGATAATCTATATTATATAATTTATTCAATATATCTATTAATAAATTTGTAAAGTTAGAAAATATCATATACATTTCTAATTTAACATAATGTATAATTTGCGAATCATCATTTTTTATATAATTATATAATATTAAATTTTCATTTAGTTTTTTTAATTTTTTATATAATTTATGATTTCCATATTTGCTTATTGTTTTTATTGAATTATTCCATATATCCATATTTATTAGATATTTATGTTTATCAAAAAAATGATGATTATAACTTAAGAAATATGAATAAATGAAATCATGAAATGATTGAGATAGATACATATTATTAGGATAATGTCTTTTTATATTATTAATTATAAAACTATATTTATTGTAGTTATCAATAATTTCTAATAAAGATAATTTACTTAAATTTATATAATATAAAAAATTTTCAGAACTAAATAAATTCAACATAAGCTTATAATTATATTTATAAGAATATATTTTATTTTCATCAATATAATAAATAAAATTATTCATATCAAAACATGTTTCTATTAATTTAAAATTATTATACCATCTAAATAAAGATACAATAAAATGTCTTATATATATTTTTTCATTCATATCATATTTTATTATTTTATTATTTTTATTATTTGAAAAGGATATAAAATATTTACTACTATTTTTATTATTCATAAGTTTAATCAAATAATTTAAAGTATCATACATTTCTTTATTTATTTTTGTTTGGAGAGAATATTCATCAAGCATATTAAAATAATTATAATTATTTCTATTTATACTTTTTAATATAAGTTCATCTAAAATGTTATCATAATTATCAATCATTTTATTGTATTCAACAACAAACCTATTATCATTGATATCATTATGTTGACTATTATTATCATATATATGATGATCATTATCACCATTCATTTTATTGTTCTTCTCTTGTTTATCTTTCTCTTCCTTTGTAGTATTCCTTCTTTTTTCTTCTATTATAATTCCCTCACTTGTACTTCCATCATCCTTTAAAACAACATTATAATTAATATCTTCATTATTATATATATTGTTCTCATTCTTTGAATTTTCCTTACTATTTATACTTTTCTTATTTTTCTTCTTTTCATCCATCTCCTTAGGGACATATGATAACACATCATTTTCACCCACATCCAAATTTACTTTTGTAGAACGATCAAAAAATGCAGATATTTTTACATTATCATCTTCATCAAAATATATTTCTTTCCTTTCATTGGACACACTATCATCACATTTAATTATTAATAGAAAAAAAGAAAATATAAAATTCAAATAAAAAACATTTTTAATCATATTTACACCTAATCACAAATAAAAGAAATAAAAGAAATAATAATATGTAACCAAATTGATCAAACGAAAAAAATTATCAAATGATTAAAATAATCAAAAAAAAATAAATGACAAAAAAAAAAAAAAAATAAATATACATACATACATACATACATACATACATACATACATACACATATATATATATATATATATATATATAATAAACTAATTAGACATAATGTTAAACTAAAAAATAAAACATTTGACCAGAATTTAAAAAAATCCTCCTGTTCCCCAAAAAAATAAATAAAATAAAAAATAATAAAATAAAATAAAATAAAAGAAATAACGCAGAAAGGAAGAAATATTACAAATCTACGAAAAAATTTTCAAACTCCAAAACTAATTATAACTAATTTTTTTTTTTTTTTTTTTTTTTTTTTTGCTTCTCTATTATTCCGTTGTATATTCAAAAATAAAATATGGCAAATAAAATAAGCAACACATAAAAACACACATATATTTAGGTATTTATTTATATTATAATTAATTAAATTAACTGAATATAATTCTTACATACATATATATATATATATATATATATAATATCTCTTAATTTAATATAAACACATTATTATATACATATATATTAAACAGAAATGTTATTATATATATATAATCAAATAAAAATAGACAAAATCGGTAAATTATAAACATTTAAGAAAAAAAAAAGAAGCAAACATATGTTATTACATATATATATATATATATATATATATATATATATATATATTTTATTATTCCTTTTTCAGATGTATAATCATATATAACCAAAAAAAAAAAAAAAAAAAAAAATGAAAGAAATATATTATATATTTTATATATAATCCAATATTGTGTAATAATTTACGTATTTACATACACAATAATTACTTAGCGATTACTTTTTATTTTTTAATATAAATCTCAAACGAAAAAAAAGAAAAATATATATATATATATATATATATATATATATATATATATATTATATTATATGTACTTAAAAAAGTGCAAAGAACGAAAAATATTATAATGTTATATTTTAATATATTTTTTTTTATATCAAGAAAGAAAAAATATAAATAAATTAAAGTAAAAGAATAACGTATTGTCATGTATATAAATAATAAAAAAAATTATCGACATGTTAACATTATTTATATATGTATACACATATAATATTATTTTTATTGCAATTAATAATATTTAATAAAGAAAAAAAAAAAAAAAAAATACATATATATAATATATATATTATATATATTTTTAATTTTTGAAAATACTTCATTTAATTGTTTCATATTCCATTTATTAAATATACATATTTTTATATTTTTATTATTTTATATTATTTTATTTCTTTAAATGTACACATATAAATGTAAGCATATGTTATTTGTCAAAATGAGCGTGGACGATGGAATAAATAAAAAAATAATTTTTTTAACATAATATTCAGACGCTTAATTATGTAAATATTTATATCACATATTTCTTATATATAAATTTATTTATTATTTATTTATTTTTTTTTTTTTTTTTTTACAACAAATTATTAGTATATATTATGACGCTTATATTATTATAATAAATATCTCTTTTTTTTTTAAGTGGGAGAAAAGAAAAAAATACATATATATTAAAAAAAAATTTCAAATGATCATAATATATATGTATGTATGTGTGTGTGTGTGTGCTTTTTTTTTTTTTTCCCTTTATTTTTTTTATCTTTAAAACAAAATTCATTAAATCAATAAGAAAAGATATATAAATGAAATTCATTTCTTTTATTAAAACTTTTAAATATATTATTTTGATATGATGATTTTTTTTGTTTTTTTATATAAAAGTAATATATTTAAAAAGAAAAATAAGTTCTTAACATATTTATCTCATTCAAACAAAAAAATATTTAGTTATTTTATGAACATATTAATTAGAACAATATATACGCCATAAAAAGTTTATCCTCGAAAAATGAAAAAAGAAAAAAGAAATTTATATTATATATATATATATATATATATATATATATATATAATAAAATAGTTCCATAAAATATTCATAAGGTATAATCCAAGGTTCTATAAATATTACAACATTTTAGTTGCTCTTTTTGTCACATATATATTTTTTATAATATATATTATTCATTTAACCCTAACTTTTTAGATTAAATTATTTTTTTTTTCGTTTTTGCTTGAATACAAGTATTATATATACAATTGAATAATTTCCTTTTAAAAAATCAGAATTTATTTAAAAACACAAAATGAATAAATAGAAAAAATATAAATATATTATATATATATATATATATATATATATAATATTATTATTAAAATAAAAAATATATATTAATAGAAGCTTTTTTTAAAATTTATAATATTATATATATAATAATCATAAAAAAAAATGACTTGACTTTTTTAAAAATAACATACCTAATGACTAAATTTATTTTACTTTTATTGAATTAAACCTTTTTTAATTTTTCTATTCAATCTTTTCAAAAATATTAATAAATTTGTATTTTCAAAGTATAATATATATATATATATAATATATATATTATATATAATTTTATATATAATATGTTTTTCTTTTTTTACTCTTTTATAATATATAAATAAGGGTGTTCTAATTTTATAATATACAAAAATGTAACTTAATCTATATAAACTTTTGACCAAATTTAATATATTATATTATACCATATTTTTTTTAAGAAAAAAACACGAAAAAAAAAAGAACACGTACATTTTTATTCACATATTATTATATTATGAAATAAAAAAATTTCTATAAAAAAAAAAAAAAAAAAAAAAAAATTCAACTATATATTATATATATATATATATATATATATACATAATAATCATAATATATTATATATATATTATATATAGATATAGATATAGATATATAGATATATATTATATATATTTATAATATTTACATAAAAATTTTTTTGAAATTTTTTTTTTTTTTTTACAAAAAAAAATATATTAATATTTATCAATATTTTATATAAATATATTTCTTACATCTTCATTCTCACATTTTTCTTTTTATTGTTATTTTTTTATTTATTATTATTTAGATTTCCCATAAATACATAAAAGCATATATTTATAATATTATTTATAAACTCTTTTTTTTTTTTTTTTTTTTTTTTCTTATAATTATTACTATTATACATATTATATATATATATATATATATACTCCGCTCATGTTTTTATATCTTTCCATAACCCTTAATAATTTTACACCTCTATCTTAATAAATATATATATAATATAATTATTACATTATATACTTAATAAATATATATTTTTAGTAAAATCTTTTAGTAATATATATAAATATATACATATACATTTATTATATATATATATATATATATATATATATATATATATAAATATGTAATAAATTCCATAAAACAATTCTCTTAAAATGTGTCAAAAAAATATATAAAAAAAAAAGAGACCTTTATACTAAATTATATTAAATTGTGTTTTTTTTTTCCTTTTTTTTTTTTTTTTTTTTTAATACCTATTCATTAGCTAGCCAAAAAATATAAAAAAAAAAAAAAAAAAAAATGTTCATATTATACATAATTTTTGTTGTTATTCCATTTTTAATATTTGCTTATATCATATATAAAAATGTATGTAAAATCATTAATGAAAATAAAAAAAGAAATGAATTCTTTAGTTACCTAAATGGTGATAATAAACAGTATAACCTTTATGAAAACTTTACAAAAAAATACGAAATCGAAAAATATAAATATTATTTAAAAGTAGAAAGAGGTATACAAGCTGATTACCAAACAAATATACTAGACGATCCAAATGTTGACAAATATGAAATAGATAAACAGAACGAACAATATTTAGAAAATATATTAGATCAGGTTTATAAAGATGATAAATTTTTGGAAGACAGTGAAATGAATGACCCAGAAAAAAGTTGGATGAGGTATAAAATAAAACAGATTATGTCCCAATACATCCTACAAATATTATCACATATATATATATATATATATATATATATATATATATTTATATTTATATTTATTTATATATATATTTATATATGCATTTTATATTTTATCTTAGAAAATTGTCCAACGAAGATGTTGTTAAATTAAAGGTTTTATTATTAAAAAAAGCTATTTATTTTCTACCTGTGTGCAATAAAATATTTCAAGATAAAAATAAAAAAGGTAGATTGTATAATAATTATTATATGGATGATAATATGTCCAAACAATTAGACGGGGTAAACACAAAAAAAAAAAAAAAATAAAATAAAATAAAATAAAAATAGAAACATAAGAAAAGGAAATATATAACTATATATATGAATATATAAATTTATTTATTATATTTATACATAAATTAATTAATGTATATACATATTTTTTTCAATATTTTTAGCAATGTGAAGAATTTCTGGAAGAATTTAACTTTATATTACATGAGGCTAACTGTTTATCAGATAAATGGGGTAATGTGATTATGAATATGAATGTATAAATTTATATTTATGTTTATATATATTTATATTTATGTTTATATATATAGACATACTTACATGATTCCTTAATACAAATCGTACCGTTCTATAATAAATTACCATTTATACTATATTTATTATTTTATTTTTATGTACAGGTGATACCATCATTTCAGATGCCTATAGAATTTATCATCATAACAAAGCCAAGGCAGAAGAAGAGAAAAAGAAAAAAGAGGAACTGAAAAATATGTTGAAAAAACAAAAACTCAAAGAAAAAAAACTGAAAGAGACAACTGAAAAGGCAAACCTTTTAGCTAATGAGATAATTGAAGTAAAAACAAAAAAGGAAAATATATATATATATATATATATATATATATATATATATATGAATATAATTTTCATAATATTTATATATTTTTCTTTTTTTTTTTAGGAGGAGAATTCGAAGAAGAAAAAGAAAAAAAGCAAATAATGTCACTTCAATCATAATTTAATTTTCTTATTTGTATTTTCTAATTTTTTTTTTTTTTTTTTTTTTGTTTGTTCAAATTTTCTTGTTTATTTAAAATTTTATTTTATTTTTTTAATATAGAAGGTTATTAAATTATTTTACAAAAATGTTTTTATGTAATAACATATGGATTAAAAAATTTACCATGTGTATATAATATATTCATACATTATATAATATATATATATCTATATATATATATATATATATTTTTATTTATATTATTTGTAAAATGTTTAATCATTATATTATTAATAATATAATATTGTTTATTTATTTTTATTATTTTAATAACACATATATATATATATATATATATATATATATATATATTTCCATAATTCACTTTGTGTATAAATAGATAATTACATATTTATATTTATATTTATTAATTAAATTGATACCTTACATGTACATAATTTATATAAATATTTATTTTAATTTTTAACATATAATGATAAAATGAATTCATTTTTAAGGTCTAATTTGAAAAAAAAAAAAACATATATATAGCAAAAAATTATTACATAAAAAGTAAATAATATATATATATATATATATATATTTTGTGTGTGTGTGCAATTAAACCATTAGGAATATGCTTTTTTATCCTTTGTTTGATAGTTCCTCTATATTTTCCTTAACTTGTATTTCCTTTTTGATTTCCGATTTAAAAGAATCAATTTCTTGATACTTATTCAATTCTACATTAGAAAAAAAGGTCTTTAATTCTTTATTTTCCTTATCTAATATACATTCCTTTTCATTAAGACTAAAACCCGATGAATCAAAATAATTATCTAATAATTCACTCTGATTTTTTTTTTTAATATCTTTTATTAAATTATCACTGTTTTTTAATATTTCCTGATTGTTGTCCACAATATGATTTTTCCTATTTTCAAATGTATTCAACATTTGGTTATGTGTTTCCATTTTTTTATTAATATCTTTTATTTTATGAACAATGGATTTTATTATAATTTTCTTGTTCATATTTTTTATAGGATCTAATTCCATTTTTTTTTTATTATCCTTTTTTATTTTATTCTTGCCATTCTTAACATTATTATCATTTAATATTGTCTCATCAATAATATTTAATATGTTGATAAAATAGCTTATTTTTATTTCTTTATAAAATATAATTTGTTTCAACTCTTCATTTATCTTTCTCAAATTTTCTAACTTTTTTTCAAAGTTCATAGTATCCTTTTTTAATAATATATTGATTTTGTGTAAATTATTTTTTTGTTCAGATATTACGCTAATTTTTTTTTCCTTTTCTTCTATATACTTTTTTTCTTTATTCAGTTCTTCCTCTAAATTTTTTATTTTTAGATCTTTATGCCTCGTCAAAAAAATATATTCTTCTAATTTATTCTTATAACTGTCTACAATATTACTTTCAATAATTTTTTCAGGTGTGACCTTTAATTCCTCTTTTAGTTTATTATTCTCTTCTTTTATGCTTATAATTTCCTTTTGTGTTTTTATTAATTCATTTTTAATGTTCATATATTTCATGTATATATTATTTATTAATTTCTTTTTTTTTATATCATCTTCATCATATTGTTTTATGATATCGTCGTACTTTAGTTCATATTCATTATGTATTTTCTTTATTTTATCTTCAAATTCATTCATATTAATATAATTTTTCTTTGCACCTTTTTTATGTATATTTATTAATCCATTTTTCAAATAATTATTTATATTTCTTTTATTTTTTTTATTTCTCTTATCATTTTCTTCCACATTTTCCATACAGTATAATGTCTTTTCTTTAATTGAAAAATTATTAAAGCTTGTTTTAATATCTCTTTCATTATAGTTATTTCCAATTTCATTTTTATATACAACGACCTCTTCTTTATTTTTTATTTTATTTTTGGCTAGCTCCATATGTTCATCTAAATAAAATTTTTGTTTCGTTTTTCTGTTCATTTCATTTTTTCCACTACTCAAATTAAATATATATGTATTATCCTTCTGCTCATAATTCACAATATTATTCCCACTTTTTACATCATTAAAATTATGTTCTTTTTTTATATAATCTCTGTGCAAATTGTTAGTTTCAAATTTCATATGAATTTCTTCCATCCTGTCGTGTTCATATTTTTCTAAAATACCTGAACAGGTCAGACTATCTCCTTCACCTGGATTATTATTAAAATATTCTTCACATGTTTCTGTGTAATGTTCTCTATTGTGATTATTAACAAATACATTATTATACCGTGTCTCAGAATTTAAATTCTTATAACATAAATTAACATCATTATTATCACAATATGACTCCTTTGGATTGTTATCAAATGAATTTTTTTTTTTCATATTTTTACGTTGATATTTTGTTAGATCAAAAATTTTTTCACATTGATTATAATTCTTTTTATCATTTAAATGTTTTGTGTTTTTTGTATTAACGTAATTGTATAAATTTAATTCTTTTTCTTGTTCATTCATTTTAGGATATATATTATCTTCTATTATATGTAGATCTTCAAATATGCTTGGGTTATCCAATAATATAGATGCTTTTTCACATTTTTCAAAATTAGTTTGCTCTATTTTTTTTTTAATATTCTTATTTGTATGACTACCCTCTAAATTTAGTAACAAGGAGTTTAAGATCATTTCATTTTGAAATGTTTTCGTCTTGATCTCATTCATTTTTTTTATCTCGTAAATATTGAGACAACCATAATGATTAAAAAATATATATATGTATATATATATATATATATATATAAACAAAATAATAATAATAAATAAATAAATATATATATATATATATTTATTTATTTAAATCTAAGATACACATAAATATTTATGAACAAAATAAACATAGGTATACATATGTACGTATGTACATAATACAACAAACAAGATATATAATTTATAAAAAAAAAAAAAGAAACATTTTATAAAATTTCTTTAGGACTTGTAAAGTTTTTATATTTTGTATCAACATTTATAAACAACTATAGCTAAATATCCTTGATAAAAACAAAATAAGAAGGAATTTTCCTGAAAGAGGAGAATCATTATTATATAGGTTTATAAGGACATCCATATATTATTTTGTTTTCTATATAAATTTTTTTAATTCTCACTTTTGCTGATATATTGAAAGAAAAAGACTCTCCTATTAAGCATATCCAACCAGAACCAAACGTTTTATCTAGAATTTCTTTTATATTCTTTATAGCATTCTAAATAAATAAATATAAACATACATATATATATTATTTAAAATATGTTCAGCGTTTTTTCGAACGTGAAAAAAAATAAATATTTTAATAAAGGTCATTATATAAAAAGAACCTATATGCAACAGACAAAAGACTATTCTAAGTTTTTATTCAAACGATATATGTATATATAAACATAAATGTAAATATATATATATATATATATATATCATACTTCAACGTTAATGTTATTAGTGTTTGCGTCAGTGTACTTATCTAATACTCCTGTTATTATATCCACAATATTGTTTTGACTATAATATGGCATATCAGACTTCTATAAAGTTGACAAGAATAAAACAAGAATTTTTTTTTTTTTTTTTTGCTTTATTTGTATATAATTTTTTTTTATTTCTAAAACTTTTACAAATTATAAACATACTCTGATTAGGAGACTCTGCATATGCTTTTTCAAATTTTGAGAGAAATTTTGCGAACTCATTTTTTTTCAATAAAAAATAAAATAAATAAATAAATATATATATATATATATATATATATATATGAGTTATTTAAACATTTTTAGATTTATCAATAAGTTATGAAAATATATATATATATATATATATATAATATATCATTTTATATAATAATAGAACATATCTCCTTTTAAAAAAAAAAGAATATGTGTGTATTCCTTCATCATATTTGACTTAGCGAAAGACAAATTTTGTCGGCTATATAATCCACATTATTTTTGGTTATTCCGGAGACATTTATTCTACCATTATTAATTATATAAATATGATGTGTTTTTAAATGATCAGAAATTTTGGCTAGTAGAGGAACGAAGGAAAAAAGGCCTCTTTGTTTTTTATAAACATTCCAATCATAATTTAGATTATATTTTTTTTGATAAGTTTCTAATGTATTAAAGAATAAGATTCTATTATTAGTAATACGTTCTGATAATTGACTAAGTTCTTTAATCCAATTTAATTTTAAATTTTGATTTTTTAAAAGTTGACATAGAATACGATTTGTATGGATAACAGGAGAAGAGTAAAATTTACGTACAATAAAACATAAATTATTAAAAACAATTTTTTTTTCTTGTTCATTTTTGCAAACAATGTGAAGAGCACCTGCTCTTTCGCCATAAAGAGACATATTTTTTGAAAAGGATTGACATACAGAAAAAGAGATATTTTTTTGTTCAAATTTTCTAATAAGTAAGACATCTTCTTCTAAATTTGTATGACCAAAGCCCTGATAAGCTATATCAAAGATAATAACATGTTTTTTCTGTAAAACAATTTGTATTATTTCATCAAAATATTTTTCTTCTATATTAACACTACATGGATTACAACAAGATATTTGTAAAATAATTGACGATCCATTTGGTATATTTCTAAGATCATTTAAAAACAAATCATAATTTATATCTATCATATTATAATCAAAAAAATTTATATATTTTAAATTAAATCCTCTTGATTCAATCATATTAACATGATTAATATAAGGTGGATTTGTAACATATATGGTTTCTACATTTAAAATTTTTAAAAATTCTAACAAAACAAATATGGCACCAGTACCTCCAATACATTGAATTGTACATATTTTTTTATCTTCCATATATTTTGACTTATTACCAAATATTAAATTCTGTGTTAATGTTGAAAAATCTTCTGTACCGTTACTTAACAGGTATGGTTTCTCTTTATAATTTTCTGTTACTAATTTATCTGCATTTGATATACTATCAAATATATGTAAATCTCCATTGTCATTACAACACACACCAATAGATAAATTTATTTTTCCTTCCCACGTATCTTCCTTAAACTCTCTTGCAGTTTTTAAGATATTGTCGACTTCGATATTTTCTAAGCTGCTTAATAACTTCTCCATAACTTCAAACAAAATATATTAAAATTGCTTAAAAGAAAAAAAAAAAAAAAAAAAAAAAAAAAAAAAAAAAATATACATATATATATATATATATATATATATATATATATATATATAAGCTTAATACAGATTAACTAATTACCAAAAAAAAAAAAAAAATTAATCTTTATATTATATATATATATATATATATATATATAGTTTCGTTATTTTTTCTCTGCTTTTTTTTTTTTTTTTTTAAAATAAACTTGATGAAAAAAAAAAAAAATTTATAAAAATAAAAAAAACAAAATATACATAACACCAAATTAATCTATAATCCTTTTTTCATCTTATTCATAATAAATCTATTAATTATTTTTCCACGTCATAATGTCATGAATATATTATATATTTTTTTTTTTTCTCTATAGGAACAAATAATTATTTTATAGAAGGGAGAAAGAAAAAGAGGTGCTTACCCATATAATATTTTTATTATGGTTAGTATTCAAAAAAGGTTAAAATAAAAATGTAGATAATTATATTTTAATGCTCCCTATATATCTATCTATATATATATATATATATAAATGGAATGAATAAATATATTAATTTTTATATTTATATAACTGTTACATTTTATATTTGCCACTTATTTTGGTTTGTATATAATGATATCAAAAAAAAAAAAAGAAAAAAAAAAAAACAGAAAAAAAAGAAGGTATAAAAATATGTACAAGTATGCATATTTTTAAAATAAAATGATAATAAAAAGTTTATAAAAATTGTATTACCTATTATGAATAATAATAAAGAGTAATCCATTTAATTATACTTTAACAAATACTTTATATATATATATATATATATATATATATATATATATTATATATTTATATTTTTAATAAGTTTTAATATAAAAAAAAAAAAAAAAAAGGCCAATTAGAAAATCACCATTTAAATGGCATCAGTAATTTAAAGGAGATATATATAAAAAAAAAAATATAGATTAACAAAAAAAAAAAATTAAAAAAATTACAAACTTGTTATATATATATATATATATATTTATATATATATATATATATATTTATATTTATATTTATATTTATTTATTTTATATATGTATATGTGATTAACTTCATTTTGTCTGTCAAAACAATGAAGCGAAATATAAAAATTTCCTTCAATTTTAGTGATATTGCCATCTAACCGATTTCCTCTTAAAAACTCCTTTCAGAACTTTAGTTTTATCATCAATCGATCTTAACGAATTAGTTGTAAATTTTCTATTTGTTTTAATATATTTATTATTATTATATGTAGAATATAAGAAATTATTTCGAATAACCATTTTATTACATGAGTTATCTTCATTTTGGTGTCCCGTTTGATGACATGGTTCATCATTTGTATCATAAGAATAATTTTGATTGTTTTCTTTCTTTTTTAATTGTTCTAATTGTAAATTAAATAAAGAAAATTTAGACACAAACATCTTTCCTGCTTTGAAAAAAATGATTTTATAAAATTTTTTTAATCTCTTTTTTGTATAAACATTCCAATAATAATTAATTATTCTTTTATTATATACCTGACTTTTTAATACATCATTTAATTTTTGTATACTATCTCTTATGATAATTATATTATTAGAAAATAAAATATTATATATATTCTTAAAATATGTAAATCTTTTTTCATATCTCTTATCATCAATATCTTTTATTTTTTCTTCATCATTATATGAAGTATCCTTATTTCCACATGTACCGATTTTTCTGATATTCATCTTTAAACTATTATATTTATCTACACAAAAATTAATAAAATCATAATACTCAAGATTACTTTTAAATATATTTAAATTTATTTTTTCTATAATCTCCATATAATTATTCTTATAATTATTATAATAATCCATACTTTTCATATTATTATAAGTATCCTCTCTATTTATTGATAAATAATAATATAAACTTAATAAAGATGGACTTATCATATATTTATAAAAAAAATTAAAATTTATACAATATGTTTTATTATACATTTCAACTAGCCAATGAATACCCTCTATATAATTTTCAACAATGTCCATTTCTTCTTTATATATCTTTTCATCCTGACAATGTTGTACATAAAAATTTTTTATGTAATTCTCCATATGTATACTATTCTCCACCTCATCATTCTCCCCTATATAATTATAATATTCATCATAACATTTTAGGTTTTTTTTAAAAATTGGCATATGATCACATTTATTATTATCACCTTTTTGAATATGTTGTATTTGACTTGTATTGCATTCGTTATTATTTAATATTTCTACATTATTATCAGATTGTTTAATATTTTTTTCAAAGTATTCCTTATCTATATATTTCATAAGATATGAGAAATGTTCATTTAAAAAATCATAAGATGTTATATGCATAGCGTTTTTTTTTTTTTTCGATTTTGATGAATAAACATATTTTTTATTATTTTTAAAATAAATTAAGTTACATTCAAACATATCATTTTCAATCTTACAAACATTTATTGTAAATGTATCTTTGTCTAATATTTTTTTACTAATTAATTCATTTACTAACAATAAAGGTGAACATGAATTATTTCGTTTCATATAAATTTTCTTATCATTTTGAAAAAAGCAAGTACTATTAGAGTTATAGTAATGTGTATTATTATTATTATTATTATTATAAAGGTTTGTAAAATATACAAGTTTTTGTATCTCGTTAAGGAATAATAAAAATTCTTTTTTATTTATTTTGTAATTATTACTATCTAATAAACCTTCATAAGTATTATTACAACTATATTCTCTTTCTCCTAAATCATCATATTTATTTCTTTTGAAATCATCTGTTTTTTTTGGTTCCTCACAATTATTCATGTTCTTTATATTCTCAAGCATTTTAAAATATGCTTCAAAGAAGATACCAAAATTTCCTTCTTTAATCTTAGGAAGATAATCATTACCTTTTAATATGAACAGAATTAATAAATCTGCTTTAATTTTATGAAACCAGTTGGGATATTTGTTTAAAAATAAATTAATAAATGTTTTTAAATTGTATAAGACTTTAATCTTTTTCTTTTTAACGTTCTGTACATCTGTGGGTTGTGTTTTTAATAAGAACTTTTCAATATGTTGTTTATCACCTGTCCGACAAATATTATTACTATCAATATTATCATTATTATCAGTACTACAGTTTGCAATATTTGTTTGCATACTATCACAATTAATATCATCTTCATATTTCATATAACTCCTATTCTTTTTACAGACATTATTTCTATACTCATTAAAACTCTGATCACCTTTCATCACTTTATTTTCCATAAAATAATTTTCCTTCTTTTTATTATTATCATTTATTTCCACATCAAATATTTGATATGTGTATATAAATATATTATGAACATTTTTTAAAGACAAACATTGTAACAATAAATCAGCATCTGCACCAACTATAACAAAAGATTCTTCTTCCACATTTGATATATCATAATTAGTTGAATTATTCATGTTATTATTTGTCATAAATTTTTTCTTTTCTTCACATTTAAAATTATCATTCTTTATGTCATTAAACGTTTCTTGTTTTGAATGTACTTTATTCATAAAATTTCCCTTTTTTATTTCTATCATATTTTCTATTTTTTTATCTTCACTTATGTGTTTATTTGTTTTTATTTGTATATTTTTATTTTGTTTTTCATTTTTTACATAATTGTTTATCCAATTCATAAGCTTCAGTTCCCCTTCTCCTACTTCCTGATCAGTTGAAATAAAAAACTTTACATTTTCATATTTTTCAAAAGATAATAAATGCTTTAAAAAATTTACAAGAAACTTTGAGATTTTTTTAATAAAAATACTACCACATGTTAAATCATTCACAAGATGATTTTCCCCATTTTTTAATTTATTTTTTGCTCTTCTTTTAATTTGCAATTTTAATTTAGAAAATGGGCAAATACCATCAATAGCAAATACGACATTTTTCTTCGGCTCGAATTTTTTTAAAACATTTTTAATTAACCTTGTGAGTTTTAGAAAATAATTATCATAATTAATAAATTTAACATTGGCTTTATGAAGTAATTGATTAAGATCAAATAATAAATTATCAACTTGAAATATTTTTTCTTCCTTATATTTTTTTCCCTTACAAAACGATTTCTCATCATCATCATTATTATCACCATCATTATTATCACCATCATTATTATCACCATCATTATTATCACCATCATTATTATCACCATCATTATTATCATCACCATCATTATTATCATCACCATCATTATGATCATTTTTATATTCTTTTGTTTTTTTTAATTTTTCTATACAGCGCCAATCAACTAATTTATTCCTATCCACAATTTTTACACAACTAGGGAAATTTCTTATAACCCATTTGTGTAAACCTGGAATCCCACAGTTGGCTAGTTCCGAAATGAGAAAAAAGAAAACCAGCCACATATAAATTGTGTATTTGGGCATATCATTATAAATAAAGATTGATAAAATTGTCAGAAATAAAATATATATCTAAACATATACACATAAATATATATATATATATATATATATATATATATATACATATATATATATATTTTGCAATATGGGATAATACAAAATGCTCCCCATAAAAATAAAAGTCATAAATTAACTATGTATTAATCATTTATTTTTATGCATTCAAATATTTACCTTTCTATATTAATACCACCAGTTAATAAAAAAAAAAAAAAAAAATTAAATAAATAAATAAATAAATACATACAAATATATATATATATATATATATATATATTTATATCCATTTATATTTATTCATATTTACTATAATATTAATATAACATTTGTAAGATTTATACATTTTATTCCTAAAAATAAATTCACTTTAAATTGAAACCTTCAAAATGTACTTAGGATAAAATTAAAAATATTAATATATGTAAAACTTATATTTATTGTACATTGCTTAATATATGCAACAACAAAAGAAAGAAAAAAAAAAAGAAAGAAACAGCATATATATATGTGTTTAATATATTTTCCTTTATATTTTATGTATTATATGTTATATATTATATATACTTTTACAAATCGATAAAAACCTATTTTTCATCATATCATAATTTCTACATAAAAAAAATTACCTCTTCTACAATTTAAGAAGTAAAAATGTGTTTCTTTATTTCACATATCTAATACGAATTTATTATCTATAATATAAAAATATAAAAATATAAATATATATATATATATATATGATCCCTTTCTACCATATATTAAATTTTAAGTTATTATTACGTCCTGTCGTTTTCTTTTCGTATCTTTTTACAATGTCACCCTTGATATGGTCACAAAAGAAAACTGTTACAAATCATATGTTATAACTTGTATATTATGTATTACCTTTTGTTTTTACGTAAGTATAAAATTTTATCTTATTTTATTTTTTTTTCTAAATTGTTAATTTTGTTTGAATTAATTATATATCTAATGTAAACATAAATTAAAAAGGAGAATAATAAATATATGTAAATATATATAAATATGGATATATATATATATATATATATATATACATATATATAAATATATATAGGTATATCCAAATTAAACGTTTATTATTATAAAAAAAATAAATGTGTATATATAAATAAATAAATAAATAAAAAGTGGAGATAGTAGCATAATAAATATATGTATATATTATTTATGTATAATATATTTATTTACTTATATATTATATATATATATATATATTCAAAAAAAAAAAAAAAAAAGCAAAAAAAAAAAAAGTTCATTGGTTATATATATTCATATAAAAAGTAAAATATATCTACTTTTTTTCAAATGTTATATATTCAAAGATATATAAATAGATATATATATAAATATATATAAATATATATATATATATATATATATATATGTGCGTATAAATTTTTGTGTATACCATAAAAAAAAAAAAAAAAAAAAAAAAAAAAAAAAAAACTTATAATAATAATGAATATAATTCTTAATAATTAATAAATAATAAAAAAATAAAAATAAAATAAATACAGTTCATTCATATTTACCATCCGTTATTTATACATTGTATACTTATTATTTTAAATAATTCAATGAATGTCGATTGGATAATGTTTCAAATAAATATATAATATATATATGACATATAATATATATATATATATATATATATATATATCATACAACCGACTTGGTCATATGCTTTTGTCTCTCCTCCATAGTTATGTATGGACTTGTTCCTATTTCACCTCCTTTGGTTTCTTTGATAAAGAAAAAAATAAACAAGAAGGTTAAAATTGACATGACTGAAAAAACTATGAAAAGAATCGAAGGTGACTTCTTGATAATAATATCTGATGGAAATACAACAATAATTGCACAAACCCAATTAACTAAAGATGCCAAACTTGCTGCACTATCTTTTATTTCTGAGGGAAACATTTCATGTAAATAAATCCACAGAACGGGTCCATAAGAAACAGCAAAAGAAATTATCATAACAAAGGTTGCAACAATAGAAAGCGTTTTAACAAAACTAGAAGTCTTATCTATTTCATTTGCTATAGCTGTAGGTAAATAAGCAACTAAGACTCCTACACAACCCCATAGTAATAATGTTTTTCTTCCTAATTTTTCTACAATATATATTGCTGGGAAGGTCATTAAAAAATTCACTGCTGTCATTACAACACTTAATATTGTAATTAAGTGACTATCTAAAAATTCTTTATATAATTCATTAGAATTAGATACTAAAACATTAATACCTGTAAATTGTTGTAAGCCTGATAACAAACATCCTAATATAATAACATATCTATATGATGGTATTTTTAATGCTGATAATAAAGATAAAGAGTTTTTCTTTGCAGATTCATTTTGTTCAACAGCTTCTTTTATAGCATTCAGTGGTTCATCTACATTATCTGTTTCATAAATCTTTTTCAAAATATTTTTCGATTCTTCAATCCTTCCTTTTTCAAAAAGAAAGTATGGTGTTTCCTCTTTAAAAAAAACAACTAAAGCAAAAATACCTATTAAAGATATAAAAGAGGGAAATAAAAACATAAGCCGCCACCATAATTTTGCAAAGTCAGATAATGGCTCTGTTGATTTTGCTTTAGGACCTTCACCCATAGCTAAACCTAACATAACAGCTACAAATATACCGAATGTTATAAATAACTGATGCAATACACCATATGCACCTTTCTTATCCTTATGTGTCATCTCTGATATATACATAGGAACACTTACTGTAACTAAACCTATACCAAAACCACTTAACAAACGAGCAAATAATATAGTATGGAAATGATGTGTAATTGATGTTAATATACTTACTAAAAAGAAAAAATTATATATTATTAATAATGATAACCTTCTTCCAAATTGTACTAAATAACCAGAAAAACCACATCCTAACACAGCACCTATAAATACTGATGCTAATAAAAATGAACTCTGAATAGTATTATTTGAACAATTCAATCGATCTTCTCCTTTACACCATTCAAATTCCACAACTATAAAATTCTTTATTGTATTTAATACACTCACTTGATAACCAAATATAAATGATGCTATACATGCTGATAATACATATTTAAAGGATATACTGAAAAATCCGCTCTTTCCGTTCTTCTTTCCTTCATTCTCACTACATATATCTTTCGAACTTTTCGTCATGATTAAAAAGAAACCACAAACAAATAAAACGTAAAAATATATATATATATAAATATATAGATATATTTATGTGAATAAATATATGTATGTATATATGTATAAATGTATAAATGTATAAATGTATAAATGTATAAATGTATAAATGTATAAATGTATAAATGTATATATGTATATATATATATATATATATATATATATATATATATATATATATATATAGATATATGCTCTTTTTTTTTTTTTTTTTTTTTTTTTTTAAATAATAAATTTAATTTCCTAAATTTTATAATTAAAAATGAAAAATTTTCCAATTCCTCATTTTATATATAATTTATATATATATATATAGGAAAAAAAAAATATAAATAAAAAAATAATATAATAAAACAAACTAAAAAAATATATGATAAATATTATGATAATTATATATTATAAATAAATATAATATAATATAATATTTAAATTAAATAAAAAAAATAATAAAAATAATTATATGTTATATTATATATATATATGTATATATATATGAATATAATTTAATAGAAAAAAAAAAAAAAATTAATATATTGTATATATATATATATATAATAATATTTATATGCATATATTTTTTGTTATGTAAATAATATTATATAAATATATAATTATATTTTTTTTATTTATAAATTTTTATAAAATGTTCTATAGGAATAATATACATTTTTATTTTTTTTGTTTTTATTATTTTTGTTTTTATTATTTTTGTTTTTATTATTTTTTTTATTCCTTTTTCTATTATAATTATAATAATAATTATTATTATTATTTATTTTATCTTTTCCGATTTCCAAAAAAATATATTTTTCAACCTTTTTATAAAATAATTCTTTATCTAAATATAATAATTAAACTAATGTTATATGATGGATATATGTAAAATATATATTATATTATATATATATATATATAATATCATTATAAGTTAATTTCATATTTTTTTATTATATATATAAAATTCTACTAAATTTTTACTTACATTTTTTTTTATATAAAGTGAAAAGAAATATATTTTAATCAAAGGGAAAAAAATATATTTGGAAAACACGTACATATAAAACAATATGTAAATCATAATTTTTTTTTTTTTTTATATATATTATATATATATATATATATATATATATATATATATATATATATATACATATATAGTAAATCCTTTTTTCTTGAAAAAAAATATATTTTATAATTATTCTTAACATGAATGAAAAAAAAAAAAAAACTTGGCGTTGTTTTTTATGAAGTTAATATGTACGCAAATTATGTAATAATATTATATATATATATATATATGTTTCTTTTTAATTTTTTTTTTTTTTTCCTTCTTTTTCATAGTTTCGTTTTATGTAGTCTTGTATTATTATATATATTTTACTTGTATTACTCTTATAAAATTTGTATTCATTAAAATATACATAATATTGTGTTTTTTTTTTTTTTTTTAAGATTTCTTAATCTATATGAATGACTTTTTATATGTTGACAGAATATATATTCTTCTCTTTTTATATGTTGACAGAATATATATATTTCTCTTTTTATATGTATATTTCATATATTTTTTAAGATTTTTACATATTACGCATATAATTAATATATACTTATTTAAATGTGTTGTTTCATATATAAAAAGAATACATTTGTTTACAAAAGAAGATGATAAGTATAAAATGGTAAGTATTTGTATATTCTATTTTATTTTTTTTCTTATTAGTCATATTACATGTTCAAACGCGAAAACCAAAATTAATACTGTGCAGGTTTATATATATATATATATTGGGCTTAGTGTCTGTCATATTTTCTTATATTAAATTAAATATTTCACAAAAAAAAGAAAATTAATAAAATAATAAATCAAATAAAAAAGGGAAACAATATATTATATATATATATATATATATATATATATTTTTTTTTTTTTTCATATTTATATTTTTTCTTCATTTGGGAGAAGCTTTTGTATATTTTGTAAAACCTCCACACGAGGGATATATTTTTCCGTATGAACAGTTAGAATATTTTCATCATAAAGTCCTAAATTAATATAATCGTTACTAGTAAATTTTACAATAACAGCCTTTACTATATCTCCTATTTCATATTTATTTTGTACATAATCTAAAATGACTCCCCTCTTTCTCATATTTAATTTAAGATACATTTTTGTATTATTACATGATACAACCATACCTTCTAAGATCATACCTTTTTGTAATTTTTTCTCGTCTTTTATATGAGTATTTAAAAATTGATAGTTCACGTATTTTTTACTGTGTAATATAATATCTTGAATTATTTGTTTAGTATGATAGAGGTCATGAGTATTGAATGAACAGATATTACAAGTATTTTGTAACGTATTAGACCTTTTATCGAATTTGTTATCTTTTATTTTATTATTTTGTTTTTCATTTAGAAATTTCTTTTTTTCGCATTCCTCTTCGCATTCCTCTTCATCTGTTCGTTTTTCTTTTATAACAAATTTATCTATAATACATAAGATTAAAGGTTTTAAATATATCACATCTTGAATAGCATAAGATATTAATTCCTTCATAATAGGCCTCTTTAAATAAATATAATTATCTAACGTAATCATTTTATGAAAATATATTTTATGATTATTACTTATAAATAAATATTTTTTTAACAAATCATCATAACTAATTTGATAAGTATTTGTATAATTATTCTTACATTTAAATAATAAATTATATGCTACTTGTGTATCTAATATATTTTTTAAATGTATATTATATTGATTATATAATATGGAACAATCTTCCCTGCAATCATGCATTACTTTTATTATATCTTCACATTCTAATATATCTTTTATATAATTTATAAATAAATATAGGTTATCACATTTATATATATCAAAAATATATATATCTTCATAACATATTTGTATTATACTTACAATACCATATTTACCTATTTTATAACCTTCTATATCCAATCCAATAATTTTCATCTTCAAATCTTTTAAATTATAATTTCCATTCTTTATTTCATCAACACTTTCTTTACAACTCCTACAATCATTTATATATTTTATATTTCTTTTCTTATTTATATTGTCGAAATATTGATGTATCTTTTCATTTACATTTATATTGTAATAACCATATGACACATTTCGTCGCGCCTTTTTCCATATATTTATATTATTCTTCAAACAGTTTATCATTCTTAAATCGTACCATCAAAACACTTATTCATATGTCATACCTGCATACAAAGGAAAACAAAATATAATATCAAGGTGGAATGAATGTGTGAACTAACCGAACCCCATCAAAACGTTTTAAATATTATATGTACATAGATATAAATAAATAAATATATATAAATAAATATATAAATATATATATATATATATATATTTACATTTACTTTTATTTTTTTCTATATTTTTTACGTTTAAAAAATTTTCCATTTTGAAAAAAAAAAAAAAAAAAAAACTTCGAAATATAAAAATAAAATGTTTTAGTAAATATTTTAACCACGTGAAAATAATGAAAAAAACGAATTAAGCTAATATATATATATATATATATATATATATATATATATATATATATATTTATATATTTATATTTATATATTTATATTTATTTATAAATGTCATATTTTTATAACGGGTGATAAGGTTAATATTTTCGTCATTTTATAAATACCCGTAAATGAATATAATAATTCCCTTAAATAATATTTTTTATTTTTTAAATAATTCTATTAAATTAAACACGGGTTTATTCTTGTAGCATGAAGATTACAAAAATAATTAATTTTAACGATTTTAAGAGGACAGGTGTATGGGGAAGAATAATAAGTAAAGCTTCATATTTTAGTACTCAGCATGGACCATATGATAAGAGTGAAAGTAAAATATATATTTCAATGATTGTATCATACCATAAACATGCACATATATATACACATATATATATATATATATATATATACATTTACATATATATTCATTTTTATGTTCATTTTTCTTTGTAGGGATTTGTAATTTTGGTTTTCAAAAAGTAAGCGAAGAAATAAAATCTCGATTAGTCTACAACTTATTTAGTAAGGTATGTAACAAATATGATATTATGAATGATATGATGAGTTTGCTTGTACATCGTTTTTGGAAAGATCAGTTTGTTAAAGAATTAGATGTACTTTTAAAATATCATAGCTACAATATACAAGATTATGTATACCAACATTATAAAGATCGTTCATCGAACAATGAAAAGATACAAACAAAAAGTGAAACCACATCTGATACTAATATTTATAGTAATAGTTGTAGTAATAGTTACAATTATAGTATATATTCAGATATACCTAATTATAAAATACTGGACTTAGCAGGAGGTACAGGTGATATTGCCTTTCGTATACTAGAAAAAAGTAAATTCTATCTTAAAAAAAATAATCAATCCATTCCGTTTGATCATATATCTTATCAACAATATCTTCCTCATATTATCGTTTGTGATGTAAACAATGATATGTTAAATGTTGGTAAAAAGAAAGCAGCTACATTAGGATATAATCAAAATTTGACTTGGTTAGTTCAAAATGCAGAAAATCTGGAATCAATAGAATCCAATTCTATAGATGTAATAACATTATCATTTGGTATTAGAAATTTTACAAATATTCCTGAAGCATTAAAAGAAATACATCGTGTATTAAAACCAGGAGGAAGATTCTTATGTTTAGAATTTAGTAAAGTACAATGTCATATATTTAATATCTTCTATAAATTTTATCTCAATAATATAATACCTATAATTGGAAAAATAGTGGCAAATGATATGCATGCATATAAGTATTTAGCAGAGAGTATTCAAACCTTTCTGACACCTGATGAATTAGCTCAGTTATTTCATCAAGCGAATTTTAAAAATATAACATACACGACCATGACAATGGGAATCGTAGTGATACATTCAGCGTACAAGTTGATGTAAAATAATAGCACCATTATATATATATATATATATATATATATATATATATATATATATATATGTATATATATATATGTATATATTTTTATATACATGTATCCATTCAGCTATTTCACTGTTATGTAATATTTATTTGTACCATATAATATTCCTTTTTAACACACATATGAACAAATAAATATTTTTTAATTTTTTTTTTTTGTTGAACAATTAATTGTAATAAACATAAAAAATGAAAACGTATAATTATATACATATACATACACAGACACAGACACAGACACAGACACAGACACACACACACACACATATATATATATATATATTTATATATTCGCTTAACTTATTATTTTTCTCTTTCTTTTTTCATTATTCCATCCTATTTTTCATATAATCAAGGAAACTTGTATATTGTAATGTATTTGAATATTCACTGAGAATATCATGAACAATATCTTTTTCACTATATTTATTTTTTGTACCTAAATCGTCATCTTTTTTGGTATTTACATTTATTATTTTTTCATCATACAACAATTCCAAATCTTGCACATTGTTTTCCAGATGTTTTAATATATCACCATTATTTTTTTGTTTTTCATTTTTGTTCTTTTTTTTTTTCCTATTTTCCTTTTTGTTATTATTTTTTTTAATATTCTTATCATTTATAATTTGAACATTGTTCAATTCTTTTTCATTATGATATTCTTCAAGTTTTTCTTTATTATTATTATTATTATTATTACAATTTGTTATAATATCTTTTTGTAAATTCTTATATTTTTCTTCCTCTTTATTTTCTTCTAATATATTACAAATGTTATGAGATTCTCTTTTTTCATATATTATACCACATATATTCATATTTTCAATACTTTTATTTTTTTCTTTTTCCCTTTGTTTTTCTTTGTATTCTATAATATTATCATCATATTTATTAATATCATATTCTTTTGTTATATTTCTACTTGCATCTTTTATAACGTTTTTTGTAATTATCTTTTCTTTCTTATTACTATGATCAAGTATTTGTATGGTTGAATGCTCTCTTATTTCCTCGTTCTTAAAATCATGTATATTAATATTTTTATTTTTATCAATCTGATGATTCTCATCCAACTTATTATTTTCTTGTTCATTTATAATATATTTATTTGTTACATACTTCCTTTTTATATTTCCATAACCTCCAAACGAAACCATATTTGTAATCTTCTTCTTCTTCTTCTTATTATTATTATTATTATTAATCATCCACTTCTTTTTAGTATATGAAAAAACATCATCACCATCTTGGATCTCATTTTTATGTAAATTTTTATCTTTATGGTTATATTTATTTATCATTAAGGCTATCATTTTATTTTTTTTTTTTTTATATTTTTTTCTCTTAAAAAGATTATCATCATTTATTAAATTGAAATTATAAGAAAATATTTTATTATTATTAGGACTATTGTAGTATTTTTTATTTGTTCCTTTATTTACTTCATTTATATATCCCTCTAATTTACATTCATACGTTTCATATTTTTTTTTTAAAAAATTATCATAACTTGCTAATATATAATATAATTCATCTAAGAATTTTTTTTTTTTTTTATTACATTTTTCTATGTTTTTATTATATTTTAAAATGATATTATTTATCCTTTCTAGTTCTCTTGAAATGTGTCTATATTCTTTTCCAGAAGAAAAGTTAACTTTGTTATTCTTAAGTAGGCCCATTATTACGAACTATGTAAAATATATTTATATATATATAAATGAATATATTAAATATTACATTTTTTTCTTTTATACGTTTGAATAATAAGAGCCCATTTACTATACTACAATTATAGATTTAATATATATATATTATATTTTAATGTATGCTGTATTTTATATATATATATATATATATACTGTATAACATTAAAGTAAATATATAATGAAATAGGTATAAATGAATAAATTAATATAATATAATATATATATATATATATATATATATATATATGATATATCATAACATTTTATTATTGCTCATCTATATTATCCATTTCCACACTGTCTTTCTCCGTAATTATATTATGTTCTTTCTTTTTTTCCTCAGATATGATATATTTTTCTTTTTCTCCTATATTTTTCTCATCATAAATTTTATTAAAATTTTCATTTTCTTTAATATCCTTATTATCCTCTATTTTAGTTTTTTTTATTTTTCTACTTATTTTTTTTTTTTTTTTTTCCTTCGAGATTAATTTCTCTTTGTTTGTATCTAGCATAATATTTTGCTCCTTTGGATCCAAGACAATATTTTCTTCTTCTATATCAGAAACATTTTTTTCCTTCTTATCATATTCATCTTTCATTTTGTTACATTCTTCTACATTACCTATACTCACATTTTCCTTTTCATCTTCATAATTATATTTTTCTTTTTCTTCTACTTTTATCATATTATTATCATCATCATTCTTAGTAACTTTCTTCATATTATCATTTAAAAAAATTTTTTTTTCTTTTTTTTTCTTTTTTTTTAATGTGTTTTTTTTCTTTTTTACTTCCGCATTTTTCATTTTTATAATACTTTCTTCATCTTCCTTATATAAAATATTTTCCTCCTCCTTTATAATATTTTCCTCCTCCTTTATAATATTTTCCTCCTCCTTTATAATATTTTCCTCCTCCTTTATAATATTTTCCTCCTCCTTCTTTATAATATTTTCCTCTTCCTTATATAAAATGTTTTCCTCCTCCTTCTTTATAATATCTTCCTCTTCCTTATATGAATTATTTTCCTCTTCCTTATATAAAATGTTTTCCTCCTCCTTCTTTATAATATCTTCCTCTTCCTTATATAAAATATCTTCCTCTTCCTTATATAAAATATCTTCCTCTTCCTTATATAAAATATTTTCCTCCTCCTTCTTTATAATATTTTCCTCCTCCTTATATAAAATATTTTTCTCCTCCTTCTTTATAATATTTTCCTCTTCCTTATATAAATTATTTTCCTCCTCTTCCTTATATAAATTATTTTCCTCCTCTTCCTTATATAAATTATTTTCCTCTTCCTTATATAAAATATTTTCCTCTTCCTCATATAAAATATTTTCCTCCTCCTTTATTGTAATATTTTTCTCCTCCTTTATTGTAATATTTTTCTCCTCCTTTATTGTAATATTTTCCTCCTCCTTCTTTATAATATTTTCGCCTTCATCCTTTTTTGCAATATTTTCCTCTTCATTCTTCATATAATTCTCTTCATCCTTATTTACATAATGTATCCCCCCATGCTCTATAAAATTGTTTTCTTTCCTTTCCTTTTCGGCCTCCATTTTGTAACTTTCCCTATTTAAATATTTATAATTTGAACTTTTCTTTATTTTTTTCTTTAATCTCGTAGGTAAAAACAAATGTGTGTATATATATTTTTTTTTTCTTTTATAAGATGCGTCCAAGTTTTTTTTATCCTTCGTTCTTTTAGTAGATATGCCCAAGCTTTTCTTTTTTTTCTTTTTATATCTTTCCTTATACTTTTTAAATTGTAGATTTAGTAGTTTGTTATCGTTCAATATATCCTGTATAATTTCTTTATATCTTTTCTTATGATGGGTATATTTTCTAAATATGGAGTTTGTAAAATATTCTAGAAAAATAAAAGAATAAAATATAAAGCATATGTAATATATATATATATATATATATATATATATATATCAATTTATGTTAGTTTTTTTTTTTATGTATACTTTCATTTTTTTTAGTTGACCTTTATGAATAACATATCTATACTCTTTAAAATGTGAAGTTCTCCTCAACCTTTTCCTTCTCGACGATTTTGTATAAGGATAAAAAAATATATGGTTCCTTCTACAATGTGGAGGAGAATATTTTAAATTTAAATAATAACTTTGATTGTTAGAAAAAGAAAAGAAACTTTTTAAAAGTTCATTTTCCTGTTTATACTTTTTACACACTTTCTTATAGTATCCTTTCAATATAATATATTGTTTAAGTAATTTTTTCATCTGTATGTTTTTTTTTTTAATAGATTCTTGTAATAAATTCTTTATATTTTTATTTCTTTTAAAACTATGCTTCTTTAAAACATCCTTATTAGAATCAGGAAAATATCCTTCCTTATTAAATTTTTTCATAAGTAAATATATCTTTCTTATTTCCATAAAAAACCTTTTCCCACTTGACGATATAAGTTCTTTAATTTCTTCATGTTCTATCCTTCTCATCAAATTATTGATGTCTTTATCATGTTTTATTTCTTCTGTAACTTTTAAATTTTCCATAATAAAGTTTTTTATATGTAATGTATTCATTTTATTTTGTTCCTTTACGAAATTTAAGATAGTCGACATAGTGGAGTCTACCAAGTTGAAAATAAATAAAAGTGTAAAATGACATATAAGTAAATAAATAAATAAATAAATATATATATATATATATATATATATATATATATATTTATATTTATATATTCACAATTAAGTACGCACATATATTTGGTTCTCTTCTACTTTCCTCGTATATTATTTTTTCGTCCCGAGCTTTAAAATGATTAATCTTATCTAAGAAATGAAACATATAAATTTAAATAAATATATATATATATATATATA
>LT990231.1:291083-293583 GCA_900257145.2 Plasmodium billcollinsi
AAAAAAATATACCTATATGTATATATATATATATATATATATATATATATATATATATATATATGTATATATGTGCGTGTATATATATTAATAACCCTTTATAGTCATAACAAATAAGATAACATCACAACATTTATATTTCTCTATATTTATATTAATTCCCAAAAAAAAAAAAAAATTTAAGAGATAATTATTTATGGAAAAAAAAATTGATAATAATATGAAGAGAGATGAATTATATACAACTAATAATGTAGTTAAGAAAAAGATAGAAGAAAAAAAGAAAGATCTCATTTCCAAAAAAAATAAAAATAAAGATACTTCTCCAAATGATAATAATAAAAATAATGATAAGAATAATATTAAGAATAATGTTTTGAAAAATAATTCCTTATTTAATAATAAAAAAAAACATTACCTTTATGATGTTGATAAGACATTATTAAATAAAGATATTAATTGTATCAATTATACATATAAAAATCTTAACGAGCAAATAGAAAATTCTCAACATTCAATAAATGTTAATATAAATGATAAGGATTATGATGATAACAAAAAAATTATGGATATATTTTCTATAGAAAAAAAAAAAATTAATAAATATAATCCAAATAAAAATCATATGATGAAATATAATAATAATAATAATAATAATAACCAAAATATATCAGATGATAATTTTGTTCATTCAATAATTAATGATACCTTTTTAAATACATCTCTTCAAACAACTAAGAAAAGTACTTTGACAAGTATAAAAACAAATAAAGGTGTTAAAAAAAAAAGTTCTACAAACAAAAATAAGAAATGTTACAATGATGATAATATAAAAACAAATGAAAACAGAAATAAAATAAATAATAATTATACAAATGATGATAATAATGATGTCATGAATGATAATCAAAACGTTTATAATATTGCTAAAAAAATAAATAATTATGTAAATATAAATTTAAATGCTCACCTACAAAATAATAATTATCAAAGAAAAGTAGACCATATAAAAGAAAAATCATTTAAGGATTGTAAAAAAGAATTGTATACAAATGTAAAACATAAAATAACAGTACAACATAAAGAAAATAAAAAATATATAGATAATTCTATGCAAAGCATTTTAAATCATAGTGAACATATATCTCTTCAGAAAAACATTCATATATATAATAATAAACATACACAAACTAGCAAAACTTATAATATTCAAGAAGTGTATAAGTACTCAATAATTTATTCAAAACAAATTTTACAAACAGCCTTAATACAAATAACATATAAACAAAATGTAAATCAAATGAAAAACAAAAAAGAAGAAATTATAAATAATGATCAAATTAATAAACTTAACTTTTCTATATTAACAAGACGTCAACAAAATAACCTGCACATTATGAATGTAAATAAACCAATCCATAGGTATTAAATAAATAAATAAATAAATAAATAAATATATATATATATATATATATATATATATATATATATATATATGTGAGTACCATTTATTTCTTCGTGTGTTCTTATTTTATATACCTTCTCCCTTTAGCGTTCTACAAATATTTAACAAAATAAATACATTTGCTACGTCTAATAACATAATTAATATTTTGATCAAGAATAATGTTGACACTTATAATGAGGTAAAAAAAAAAAAAAAAAAAAAAAATATATATATATATATATATATATATATATTATTATCACATATGTATGTTTCCTTATATCCTAATTTAAGAAAAGAAAACTCAAAGAAAAAGAAAAAATAATATGGTTTAATGAGCTCAAAACATATTTACTGAAAAACATATTGGCTTTTCTTGCAGCAGAAAAGGTAACACATAAATATATATATGCATATTCATGTATATAAAAATATTCATTTCTTATTATTTTCATTTTTCTAGATTGTTTCCTATATTGTAGATGAATTAATCGAAGAATCTACCGAGAATTTTAATTCTCATCATAATGAAGATATAAAAAAAATAAAAGAAAAAATTCACATTCACAAAATTGCCTTATATCAAAAAAGAAAAGTGGATAAGGGTTTCCTCACATTTGTGTTTAATGATGGTACAAATATATGTGAGAAAAAATAAAGAAATATACACACACATATATATATATATATATATATAATATACATATGTTTGTATTTTTTTTTTTTTTTTTCTTTATTTACTTATTTTACCATATTCTTTTCACATTCTGAAGGAACAACAACTGTTCACATACCCACAAAAATAAAATACCATATGAATTTATGTGCACTTATAAAAAAAATAAAAAATTATATAAATGAGAAACTAAAATACATAAAGAAGGAACATGATATAAGCACGTTATGTATAAAGTGCAGGGGCCTCAAAATACAGGTTTAACAAAAAAAAAAAAAAAAAAAAAAAAAATACATGCATTACATACGTATTATTATCTGTGTACCGACGTGTTAAAAATCAAAAAATTATAGAATCAATACATAATACATATATAT